>AWOL01S0038946.1:0-81657 GCA_000715115.1 Nicotiana otophora
CCTCAACTTGCCTTTGAAGCTCTTTTGTCTCTTCTGGATTACTCCTATAAGCAGGCCTATTTATTAGTTCTTTGTTAGCTAATCGTTGTTGTTAGGATTCAACTTCAAGAATAGACTTCTTGAATTCAAGAAACTCTTTCTTGAATTCAATCTATCTTTAATTTTCCGTCGTTTTTTTGTTTCTTTATTTTCTTTTAGCTTCCGATCGTGATCGGACTCCGTGCTAAGAGTACGGTGGTACCGGTATTGTGAATAATGGTATTATGGACAATGGTATATCGATAATAAAAATCTCCCAATGTGAGATATGAAACTTAATTTGAACACTGTCTTGATCCTAAATTGAGGTTTGATGTTGATTAAGGCTTTCATTGAAATTATGATAATCTTATTTGTATTATTTGTCATTCTATTGTGAGGGTGTTTAGTTATACATACTAGTGCTATTTGATAGTACTAACGTCCCTTTTTGCCGGGGGCGCTGCATCTTTCAATGGATGCAGGTGGTTCCACAGCAGGAGATATTGGTCAGTGATAGCAGTGCACCTTCTTCCCAGCTGACTTGGTGAGCCCCACTTCATTCCGGGGTCATGAATCTTTTGTACTTTGTGTATTCTGCTTGAGGTATAGCCGGGACCTTGTTGCCGGCATTATCATTGTATTCTTCTTTATCTATAGAGACTCCGTAGACATAATGTGGGTTGTGTATTGGTGCTGGGGAAAGACAAACTATGTTATGTTGTGGACGTATTACTTATCTATTTGAGACTTTAAAAATGATGAAACTATTGGAAATGAATGGGCATTGTAGACATGAACACATCTTCATCTAATTAATGATAATATGTATTATCTCTATACATGGATGCGTTTGGGTAGAATGAAATCTAACAGGCTTGCTCGGTCGGGGTCACTCGGTTGAGCATCGGTCGCGCTCCTCGTTTTTGAGGCGTAACAAAGCCTACATAAAGGCTGATTAGAAGGAAGAGGAAATTAAAGAGTTACATCAACGAAGTAAATCAGGAGTCTGATTATTGGACCCAAAAAATTATAGACACCATGATTGAGAACATTGCAAAATCACTTTTAATATCAGAGGTACAAGAGAGATAGTACAACAACCATATTCTATAACGGCCCTACATTAGAGCCGGTTGAGTAAAGTACCGGGTGCTCGTCGCGGCCCATCGGTTTGGGTCGTGACAAGACCCTTGTCACTCATGCCCTATAGAAAGTAGCGATAGTGGTTCAGACGCAGAGAGCTATGTCTGATGAGGAGCAGAAGAGGCATGAGAAGTTCCAGAAGTTACATCCTCCACACTTTGATGGTGATGCTTCAGAGGATGCCCAGGATGTTCTTGATCGATGCCATCAGATGCTTCACAATTTGGGCTGGGTAGAGTCCAATGGTGTAGAATTCACTACCTTTCAGCTAAGGAGGGTTGCTAGTAGATAGTGGCAGACTTATAAGCTGGGTAGGCCAGTAGGTTCAACTCCTCTCACTTGGACTCAGTTTCGCATTTGTTTTTGGAGAAGTATCTCTCACATACTAGGAGGGATGAGTTGAGGCGTCAGTTCGAGCGCCTTCATCAGGATTGCATGACTGTGACTGAGTATGAAATGAGGTTCACAAAGTTGTCTCATCATGCTGCATTCTTGATCCCTACCGAGGCAGAGAAGGTGCGGCTATTCATTGAGGGATTGACTTATGGTATCAGGATTTCTATGGCCCGAGAGTCAAAGATTGGGACTACTTTTCATTCGGCTACGGGGATAGCTCAGAGGATCGAGCGTATTCATAGTTAGCAGAGAGAGGCTATGATGAGGGATATGAGGCTTCATCATTCTAGTAGTTTCAATTGTATATCATCTGGAGGTAGAGGTCAGTTCACCAGAGGCTATCATGGTAGCTCAGCTCATTTCACATAGCATGGAGCTCATGGTTCAATGGCTCGATCATCTGTTAGCACTCGAGTTCCATCCTCGTCCAATGCTCTCCTAGTGGTTTCATACCTTGTTTTGTCTGTTCAGAGTTCTTCTAGTGGCTATTTGGGACATCAAGGGCAGATTCAGTTTAGCAGTCGCCACTAGCTAGAGCTTGCTTTGAGTGTGGAGAATTTGGTTATTTCAGGAGGCATTTCCTCAGACTTGCTAGATGCGCAAATTCATAAATTTTGCAGTTCGTGGTCCCGCACCAGTTGCTTCATCCCCTGCCTAGTTAGCTAGAAGAGGGAGGCCATCTAGCGAGAGGTTGACCTAGAGGAGGGTGCCAGGTTAGTGCTAGTCAGTCAGGTAGTGGTTAGGATCGATGCTATACTTTTTGGGGTAGACATGAGGTAGTGGCCTCAGATGCTGTGATTACATGTACTGTTTTAGTTTTTCATAAGTTTTCTTTTGTGTTGTTCGATTTGGGGGTCTACCTATTCCATGTGTCATCGTATTTTGATCCTTATTTAGATATGCCCTGTAGTTCTCTTGATGTTCCTGTTTATGTATCTACACCTGTTGGTGATTTTATTATGGTGGATCGTGTATTTTGATCTTGTGTGGTTTCTGTTGGGGGTTATGAGACTAAGGTTTATCTTCTTTTGCTTAATATGGTGGATTTTGATGTGATTTGGGTATGGATTGGCTATATCTGTATCATGCTATCCTTGATTGTCATAATAAGACTATAATGTTGGCTATGCCGAGGTTACCAAGGTTGGAATGGAGGAGTTCTCTTGGTCACATTCCTAGTAGAGTGGTTTATTTTCTGAAGGCTCAACGGATGGTTAAGAAGGAGTGTTTGGAATATCTGGCATTTCTTAGAGATGTTAGTATTGATACTCATACTATTGATTCAGTCCTAGTAGTGAAGGAGTTCCCAGATGTATTTCCTGCAGACCCACCGGGCATGCCACCTGATAGGGATATTAACTTTGGCATTGATTTGGTGACGGGTACTCAGTCTATATCTGTTCCACTATATCACATGGCTCCAGCTAAGTTGAAGGAATTGAAGGAGCGGTTGCAGAATTTGTTGGATAAGGGGTTCATCAGGTCGAGTGTTTCTCCTTAGGGTGGGCCGGTATTGTTTGCAAAGAAGAATGATGCTTCTATGAGGATATGTATTTACTATAGGCAGTTGAACGAGGGCACTATCAAGAACAAGTATCCATTGGTTTGATCAGCTTCAGTGTGCCAGGGTATTTTCAAAGATTGAATTGAGATCAGGTTATTACCTGTTGAAGAGTAGGGCTTCAGACATCCCTAAGACGGCATTCAGGACACATTCTGGGCATTATGAGTTATTGATGATATCATTTGGCTTGAGCAATGTCGCAGCATTTTTCATGCATTTGATGAACAGTCTATTTCGGCCTTATTTGGATTCTTTTGTCATTGTGTTCATTGATGATATCTTGGTATATTCCCATAGCAGAGAGGAGTATGAGCAACATTTGAGGATTGTGCTCAAGATTTTGAGGGAGAAGTTGTATGATAAGTTCTCCAAGTGTGAGTTTCGGTTGGACTCGGTGGCATAGTCATGGGATTAAGGTTGACCCGAAGAAGATTGAGGTAGTTCAGAGTTGGCTTAGGCCTTCTATCGCTGCAGAGATCAGGAGTTTCTTAGGCTAGGCTTGCTACTATTGTCGCTTTGTAGAAGGGTTCTCATCTATTACTGATCCATTAACCAAGTTGACTCAAAAGGGTGCTCCGTTCAAGTGGTCTGACGAGTGTGAGGAGAGCTTTCAGAAGCTCAAGACTGCTTTGACTACAGCTCCAATTTTGGTATTACATTTGGGATCGGGTGTGTATACTGTCTATTGTGATGCTTCGCGCATTGGCCTTAGGCATATGTTGGTGCAGGACGGTAGGGTGATTGCCCATACGTTGCGCCAGTTGAAGCCCCATGAAAAAAATTATTCGGTTCATTATTTAGAGTTAGCAGCTATTGTGCACACGCTCAGGATTTGGAGGCACTACTTGTGTAGTGTATCATGTGAGGTTTACATTGATCATTGGAGTCTTCAACTTTTGTTCAAATAAAAGGATTTGAATTTGAGGCAACCGAGGTGGTTGGAGTTGTTGAAGGATTATGATATCACTATCTAGTACCATCCAGGAAAGGCTAATGTGGTAGCAAATGCCTTAACTAGAAAGGCGGAGAGTATGGGAGTTTGGTATTTATCAGCTGTAGAGAGGCCTTAAGCTATGGATGTTCAGGCGTTGACTTATAGATTGGTGAGGTTGCATATTTCTAAGACTAGCAGCGTTCTTGCTTGCGTTATTGCGCAGTCGTCCTTATTTGAGTGCATTAACGCTCGCTCATATAATGATCCTCATTTGCTTGTCCTTAACGACACGGTGTTGTGAGGTGGTGTTGAGGAGGTGGCTATTGGTAATGCTGGTGTATTACGACTTCATGCTCAGATTTGTGTTCCTAATATAGGTGGCTTGAGAGAGTGTATTCTTGAAGAGGCTCATTGTTACACCCCATATTTTCGTACGTGAAAGTACGCCATAAATAAATTGATGAAAGCTCGGAAATGAGATGTTACATCCCGAATTTTCGTATGTTAAAGTTTCGTCGTAAGTTAGTTTGACGTAAGTTCGGGAATAAGATATTTTGGGATAATAAGTATTACGCTATTTCAAACAAGTGATAAAAAAATTCGTGAAGGTGAGAGGGTAAGAAAATCGAAGAAGATGAATTTCGTCGAAGTTTGACATTTTGGGATAAAAATACGGCTCGAGCTAAAATACCCGGTATTTATAGACTAGTACCATACAAGGTACCACATGACCATAATAGTAAGGTGTATAAGGTATGTAAAAGTGAGTACTATTTTAAGTAAGTTGAGGTAAATCATAATTATATGAGTAATTAATTAATTATTAGGTAATAGGAGATTATCCAGTTAATTAAGGATTAGTGGGTGATTAATTAAAGAATTTGGATAAACTTACCCCCCCCCCCTACCCCAAACGTAGCAGCACCCCTTTTACCCTTTAATGACTCTTAAAGAAGATTGGAAGCTGGCACATTTAAAGGGCTTATGTGACACCAAAGCCTTGAAATGTGGGGCGTACCCCCATTAAAGGCTAAAACCCCTCTAAATTCAAGAAATGTGTTTAATTCAAAAATGGTAAGCTACGGGTTTTCAAGGTTGGCATATTAGCATCTTAGTAACATGATTCTCTTACAACAAACGAGATTTCTTAAGCATTTTAGCAACGTGAGATTTTTTAAATTTTAAGAGAGTACGATGCAATCTTTCTCAAGAATATCGTACGGATTTTTCCCTACTCCGGTCTTGCCGTCACGTGTTTTGTCGCAATTGTCGTGTGTTAGAGGGATTGTTGAGAGAACCGACTCAGGAATGTTAAGGCTATCCCTTCTTTCTTTTGGCATGATCTATACGACACGGTCGAAACGAGCAAATGCACAACTTTCATAAATGACTCTATTCATACAAATACTAGGAATGTCTATATTCTTGATTCCCCATGTGTCTTATTATTCTATCATCTGTTCATGGGTCTCAGAAAATACGTAAGTTGATAAAGTTTATTTCATGATATTAATCAAAGGCATAATGGTTCTATGACGTTCTGAGAGATTTTATTGACGTATTTCATATGCATTGCATTCATTTATACATGAACAATACCCATGACCAGATGGCATTATATACACGTATATATGTATATGGAATATGGGAAAAGGTTACGGCGTTATAAACGCACCACCACCTGATCAGCTGGTATACGTTGATGATTTGCCCACAGTGGCCGAAATGATATGATGGGATGCCCTCAGAGGCTTGATGATGTTATGAACGCATATACCTATGCATGGTATGACATTTATAGGCATATGCATGACATTATAAAAAGGAAATGATTCATAGAGCTATGAAGACATACATGTCGAGTCTTTTACTCCATGTTTCTCTTATGTCTATTATTTACTCATTTTCATTCCTTACATACTCGGTACATTATTTGTACTGACATCCCGTTTGCCTGGGGACACTGCATTTCATACCCGTAGGTCTCGATAGACAGGTCGAAAGTCCTTTAAGTAGGCGATCAGCTCAGCGAAAGATGTTGGTGCACTCCATTTGCTCTGGAGTTGCTTTGTTGGGTCAGTATGATTTAGATGTGTATTGTTTGGTATGGCGGGGCTCGGTCCCAACCTTTATGACAATTATCTACTCTTAGAGGCTTGTAGACAAATGTCATGTATATGAAAGTTTGTATGGCTTTGTCGGCCTATGTTTAGTGTACGAGTGATCATTTTGGTCTTATAGGCCAGTATGTCATATGTATAACTTTGTATTTCCTCATGTTGTACTCCGGTTCATTTACCTATGATAGAATGATATGAAAGATACGTTACGTTGGTACTCGGTTGAGTAAGGTACTTGTAACACCCCAGAAAATTTTGAAGTACTTAAGTGTAAAGCCCGGTAAAATATGCAAAGAAAATAATATTTCATGGTGCCGGACTAGACTTTTTGGGTTGAACAATGTACGGAAAAGTAAAGGAAATTTTTTGCCAGAAATGTGCATTTATGTGGTCCATTATGCGACCGCATAACTGTTATGTGGTGCATTATGCGACCGCATAGTGACCACATACACAGGTAGTTCTTTTGGCTATTTTGTAACCAAATATGCAACCGATATGCGGTCCGCATATCGGTTATGCGATATGCGATCGCATACCTTGTTCCGGAGCTCTAATTTTGGATTTTTAAAACCCGACCCTATTTCGTTAAATGTACTCTTTGGGTCATTTTGGAGCCATAATCTGACATTTTAGAGTGAGAGAGGGTGCCCTAGAGTGAGAAGGTATTCTCCAATTATTATTCTTCAATTCTTACCCAAGTTTTGGAAGATTGAGAAGGGAAGTTCACTAGGTCTTCATCCTAGAGGTAAGATTCTACACCCTAAACCCTAATTTCGAAATCATCTGAAAATAGGTAATTAACAAAATAATATTTGGGCATGAGAGTTGATTATTTTACATGCATGTGATATCAAAGGGTGTAGGAAGATTTTTGAGCTAAAAATGGTAAAGATTGGGTTGTGGGATGATAGAATCCTTCATAAAAAGGACATTGAAACCTTATGCACACCTAGTGTTTGATAAAATGCTCAAGTGAGCTAAAACCATGATCATCTTCCAAATTTTGATTCGATTTGTTATATTTCTATAATAGATTGTAGTTGATAAGAATTCCGGAACGTTTTAGAGTTTAAGGAAGCTCAAGTGAGGTATGTTGGCTATACTTTTGTTTTAGAATTGAATCCCACGATATTCAAGTAAATTATGTAAGTCCTGAGTGATTCATTATGAAATTGGCTATTCCGAGTAAGATTTGGTTGAAAGATATATGTTCAACAAGCATCCCAAATGCTCTATTCATGTTATGTTACCAATTTAGGATGTGTTAAAATATGGGCTGTGCATTAATAATGTTTCGACTTTAAGTCAAGTTCAAAATGAAGGCTATTATGGCAAATTTTGTGAAATATCTCTATGTGCATTAGACTCTAAATTGCTCACATGTGTTCTACATACTTTGATTTGAATTGTGTTTATTGTTGATGATGAGGATGATATTTGAAATTGATAATGTGAGCATGAAATACTGAATATGGCTAACGTGCCAAGAATGATCTTATAATTATGGTCACTAGTGCCAATGAAATAAAAATATGTGAAAGTATTATGAAATGCGATGATTGATATAAAAAGGTTGANAAGTAAAGGAAATTTTTTGCCAGAAATGTGCATTTATGTGGTCCATTATGCGACCGCATAACTGTTATGTGGTGCATTATGCGACCGCATAGTGACCACATACACAGGTAGTTCTTTTGGCTATTTTGTAACCAAATATGCAACCGATATGCGGTCCGCATATCGGTTATGCGATATGCGATCGCATACCTTGTTCCGGAGCTCTAATTTTGGATTTTTAAAACCCGACCCTATTTCGTTAAATGTACTCTTTGGGTCATTTTGGAGCCATAATCTGACATTTTAGAGTGAGAGAGGGTGCCCTAGAGTGAGAAGGTATTCTCCAATTATTATTCTTCAATTCTTACCCAAGTTTTGGAAGATTGAGAAGGGAAGTTCACTAGGTCTTCATCCTAGAGGTAAGATTCTACACCCTAAACCCTAATTTCGAAATCATCTGAAAATAGGTAATTAACAAAATAATATTTGGGCATGAGAGTTGATTATTTTACATGCATGTGATATCAAAGGGTGTAGGAAGATTTTTGAGCTAAAAATGGTAAAGATTGGGTTGTGGGATGATAGAATCCTTCATAAAAAGGACATTGAAACCTTATGCACACCTAGTGTTTGATAAAATGCTCAAGTGAGCTAAAACCATGATCATCTTCCAAATTTTGATTCGATTTGTTATATTTCTATAATAGATTGTAGTTGATAAGAATTCCGGAACGTTTTAGAGTTTAAGGAAGCTCAAGTGAGGTATGTTGGCTATACTTTTGTTTTAGAATTGAATCCCACGATATTCAAGTAAATTATGTAAGTCCTGAGTGATTCATTATGAAATTGGCTATTCCGAGTAAGATTTGGTTGAAAGATATATGTTCAACAAGCATCCCAAATGCTCTATTCATGTTATGTTACCAATTTAGGATGTGTTAAAATATGGGCTGTGCATTAATAATGTTTCGACTTTAAGTCAAGTTCAAAATGAAGGCTATTATGGCAAATTTTGTGAAATATCTCTATGTGCATTAGACTCTAAATTGCTCACATGTGTTCTACATACTTTGATTTGAATTGTGTTTATTGTTGATGATGAGGATGATATTTGAAATTGATAATGTGAGCATGAAATACTGAATATGGCTAACGTGCCAAGAATGATCTTATAATTATGGTCACTAAGTGATAGTAGTGCACCCTCTTCCCAGTTGACTTGGTGAGCCCTACTTTATTCAAGGGTCATGAATCTTTTGTACTTGTGTATCCTATTTAAGGTATAGCCGGGGCCTTGTTGTCGGCATTATCATTGTACTCTTCTTTATCTATAGAGGCTCCGTAGACATAGTGTGGGTTGTGTATTGGTGCTGGGGAAAGACAAACTATGTTATGTTATGGGCGTGTTACTTGTCCATTTGAAACTTTAAAAATGATAAAACTATTGGAAATAAATTGGTATTGTAGACATGAACACATTTTCATCTAATTAATGATAACATGTATTATCTCTATTCATGGATGAATTTGGGTAGAATGAAATCTAACAGGCTTGCTCGGTCAGGTTCACTCGGTTGAGCGCCGGTCGCGCTCCTCGGTTTTGGGGCATGACAGTACCGGGTGCCCGTCGCGGCCCATCGGTTTGGGCCGTGACTAAAGTGGTATCATAGCAGTTTTATCCTAGGGAGTCTACAAGCCGTGTCTAGTAGAGTCTTGTTTATGGGTGTGTCGTGCACCGCACTTATAAGAATGAGGCTACAGGGCATTTAAGACTGTCACTCTTTCTTCTTACTCTAGATCGTGTGGTAGAGCTTAGTTGTAAGAACTCAATTTACTAAACTCTATCTTATTCATAATACGACGATACCTATATCCAGAAAGACGGTTGGTAAGAGATATAGTTGTGAAAGAGTTGAGTTAGAGGAACTCGAGTTTGCATCATTCCTATGATGGATAAATGTGAGGTCTTCAGCAGAACATGTGTGTACCTTACGTGTAAGCTTCTTGATAAGGAGCCTTAAAGCAAGAATATCGATCTACCTCTATGGTGGAAGGCAATGAGAGATTCAAAAGATAGATACAAGCTTCAACATGTAAAAGGAGCAAGATGAGAAGGGTACGAGATACCCAGTTAATGAAGATTATCGGTATTTTTAACTCCGACAGAAAATATAAGCATTGTGACTTACCTTCAATAGTAACAGATGTATGTAGAATTGGCCACACTCATCTCAGTTATACCCTATTGGGGGCTAACATGTGTAGTTTAAGAAAAGGACAAGATATTAGGATTCGGCTGGGGTTAGAGTAACCCAAAATGGTAAAGGATTGTTTGTGTTAGTTGACATTTCCGAAGGATATTTCAAAGGTGCTAATAGATATCCTTGTGAGGCACCCAGATGGTGCACTCTGGAATATTACAATTAGATGTGAATACTAGCATGATTAAAAAAAATTCAGAAGATAGGCACTGAAAGCCTGGAAGGGATAAATATTACCTTATTGTGGCTCGCGTCCCCTAGTAGAGCGAGAACGTTAAGGAAACCCAAAGAGACAGTAGGTGGAGCAAGGGAAGCTAAAGCAAAAGAATGTCTTGTTCAAATTTTCTGAAAAAAAAGTGAAAGACATAAATGTTAGCGGGAAATAAGAAGAGAGTTAATGAAACATTATGAGTAAAATATGATACATGGATGACAACAGTAGACTAAAATGATGACAGTATTACAGAGTCTATAGTCAAGTGAAGGAAAAGATAAGAGGTGACAGGCCTTGAGACAACAAAAGAGTATAGTCCATAAAGTTATATCCTCATTTCGAGAAATAAGTTCGTGACTCCAACGCGACAACCAGAAGGAAAAGTTAGACCCCAGAGTAACAGAAATCAGCATGGACTGATAAACAAGATAAGCTAAACATGAATTAGGGACTACGTGATTTGATAATAGTCGGCATTATGAGAATTCAGATTTGCGTCCCGACGATAATGGAATGGACGACAGAAGAATACCCTTTAAAGGTCATTCAGGAAGAAGCTTCCCTAAAGCAAGCAAGGTGAGTAAAGTTAAGCTTAAGGGACTGTATGTGCCAGTTACACTAAGTGTCACCCTCGCGAGTGAGGAATTTCGTTATCCTTGGTACAAAAGGATTACCGCGAGTTGAGTAAGGATCATCGATGATGTGAAAAGATGCCAAAGATGAGAAGCTAAAACATCTATACGTAGATCATCGTAGCATAAAATCTTAGTGCTCCCCTAAAGGGGGAAATATGGAGTGATGTAGCATTAAGTCAGAATTAAGTGGTTCTAGTAACTATGGAATGGTAAAGGAAGAATGCGATAAAAATGAGAAAAGGATGAGATTGCACTTATTCAAATCCTACTGATATGCTACCTTTCTAGAACATTATGCAAACACGATTCAAGATGAGAAAGTAAGGGTTCATGCCCGAGATGTTATTGATAGATAAGGAGCCGGTGAGGGACGTAAGTTAAGATAAAGAAAATGACCCAAGAAAGATTACGCGGAATATTGATATGAGAATGGGCCAATAAGTAGTTAGTAGTTGATTCAGGAACGGCTTATTTATGGTTAGACAGGAGGATACAGACAAATCAACAGATCGTTCAAGATAAACATAGTAAAACCTAATATAGAGAATTCAGCCTCGCAGTTATGACATCATGACCCTTGAGAAATATTCAGATAGGAGTTGGGGTAGTTAAAGGTACTGCATAAGTGTTATAGAAAAAAAATAGAGAGGAACTGGGAAGACAGTCAAAATATCAGTTCAGAAGCAACCCTACAAGCACAAGGGCATGGAGGTAAGTAACTACGGATAATTATAGGCGAGGAAGGACATCAAAATTTTTATTGGGTATACGATGTAATAAGCTCGCAGCTTTACAAGAATCAGAGGGTCTTCCCTAAGTACTACAACAAAAGACTAGCTGAGGAAATAAGGAAGAAGGCTTCAACCTAAGCACAGTGACCTAAAGAGGAAATGGTCTTGTAACAACAGTCTCACAACAAAATAGTATACACCCCATAAGAAAGTCGCACCTATCATGGCTAATGAGCGACAAATGAAAACAAAGTAATATTTGAGACCATATGAGTTGCACAAATTCTGGCATGCACGGGAACTAAGATAAGCTAAGTATGCATGCAACAAGTGGCAGAATGACTAGGAGAAGTAATAGCTTACGTTTAAAGAAAGCTGATAATGAACAAAAGGAATTATTCGATCAATGATCCAGAGTTAGTTACCTTATGAACGCACTTAAGATTTCGGAGTATTGTCCATGCAGCTATATGTTGACAATCATACAGCCATAGAAGACTCCAGAATAAGTTAAAAGAAAGAATTGAGTCCAAGTCATAGACAAGGGTTTGAATTGTTAGATGATGGTATAACGGACATTCCATAGAGTCTATGAAAGGCTAAAGTAATAGCTAATATCAGAAGCCGTAGATCGAAAATTAGCTTAAGCCTACATAAAGGCTGATCATAAGGAAAAATAAACTAAAGAGTTACATCAACTAAGTAAATCAGGAATTTGATTATTGGACCCAGAAAATTACAGACCTCACGATTGGGAACATTGCAGGATCACTCTTAAATATCAGAGGTACAAGAGAGATAGTACAATAGCCATATTCTATAACGGCTCTACGATAAAGCCAGTCAGAAGAGTACCAGCCTTATAAGAAGTCAATATGAAGCCCCATCGGAGTGTGTATGCACCAGAGGTGCAAGTATTATAATAGATCTTCAAGTCGCGGATGTGAATTATACCTTTGTGGAAGGGAGGTCATGAAAGAGATAGAAGCCGTGATGCGAGATTTTAAGGTAAGTAAGGTAAAGGTGAACAACGTACGAGATACTCAAATGCAGAAGATCGTGAATAGTCCATACTTCGGATAGAATGCTAGAAGTGCTGGGATTCAGTATCCAGGAATGATAGCAGCATCGTCAGCGGCGTATTTTTCAGCCTATGGTTTCTATGTATCGAGAGGAATAGTTAAAAGAGTAAAGAAGAGTTAGAGACGATGTGATGTCTCGCTTGATGTTCCAGAATGACATAAGAAAATCTATGGTGCAAGCAAGTTGAAGGAAGGTGGCGAATAATACAAATAGATCTATGTGTAGGTCGCAAGCTAAAGTATGGTAAAGCGACAAGGATTTAGGAAGACAGGAGTAAGGATAAGAAAGGACGAGTGAGAAGGTGATGAGTATGGATACGTTCTCAGGACTAAGCCCATGAAAACAAGAAGAGCTGAAGGTTTCTCTAAGTTATAAAAAGCTCAGTATAGCCTGAATGAACTCAAAAGAGTCTAAGACTAATTGCATTTAGAAGAGATGGAATGCTGCCCTGATAGTAAAATAACTGTGTAATTGTGATAGATAAGTGCGCTGGGGAGTTGATGGAAAATGTTGGGTAGAAGTAGGCATTTCTACGGTATGTTCTACGATCGCAGAAGCACTCTGCGGACCGCAGAATGGCCGCAGAGTGGAGCAGCCTTTTGGGCCATTTTTAATGTCATTTTTTGTGGTCCATTATGCGATCGCATAACCATTTCGTGGGACGCACTCTTGTCGCATATCATACTTTATGATTTTTCGGAGAGAGGTTCTGCAGTGTACTATGCGATCGCATAACCGTTCTGTAATTTATGGTGTGAGTATCATGGGACTAACGGCCATCGGACGGGGGACAGACGTCACCTGCACGAGGAGGTGGCGACATTATTGAAAAATGGCCATCTCAGGGAGAACATAAGTGATCGGGCTAAGAATAATTATGGCCACAACCGGGATAACGGGAAACCCTCAAAAGCAGGTGAAGATCCTCCTTGTCTAACGATCAACATGATTTTTGCGGGGAACGAGCTTAATGGTGTAAATTTTTTAGCGGCGAAAACGACAAAGGTATCGGTGACCTAGCAAGAGACTCCGGGAAGTCACCGAGGATGATATCACCTTTACAGTGGAGGACTCAGATGGACTCCTACTACCGCACAACGATGCCTTGGTAATTTCTCTTAATATTGTAGATTTTAAAATTAAACGTGTTTCGCCCCGTAAAAAGAGTTTCCTACAAAACCGGGGCTCAATGATGCCGGGGTAGGCGTAGAGGTTAATAATAGTAGGAATTCTTCACAGCGAGCTTGTGAACCACGGTTCATACTTTTTAGATTGAACAGGGCACCGGGGAGTTGAAGGAAAATGATGACAGAAGTAGTCATTTCTGCGGTCCGTTCTGCGACCGCAGAATGGCCGTAGAGTGGAGCAGTCTTGTGGGCCATTTTTAATGTCATTTTTTGTGGTCCATATGTCGCCTTTTTTGTTGCTTGTTCTTCGGATGGGGACTCCGAGAAGAAGCACCTGCACCGGAAGCAGGTTTGATGGCGCCCGTTCGGGTGAAAGCCTCCTGCAGCAACCTCGCCGCATCTGCGGGATCAGCCAAAACATCCTCCCCGGGGACGATAACAGAGCCCTGCGGGAGACCTAAATTTAATGGAAAGAGAAGTTAGCCAATTTTTTTTATACGTGAGGTAAAAACAAGATTAGTTTGAGAATCAACTTACCATGATTTTTGGCCTTCCACCCATATTTGAGGGCCAGTTCTTTCCACCGGCGAGTCTCAGGCGTGGTAATATCCAAAATCTTCTGGACCCAATAGTCCAAGCCTTCAACCCTTACTGATGTCCACTGAGTTGCTGAAATAATGGAATGAGAAGGATCAATAACAGTATGAAATAGCCTTTAATTAGGGAAAAGACAGACGATGAACTTACGTGTACGAGTCCATGAGTAAGGGAAAGATGGAGTTGTGGCCGGGATGATATCCGTGGTGGCAACTACAATGAACCGCTCGATCCAATCATGGTCGTTATCATCATCCATGTTGGTGAGCAAAGCATAGTGATCATATTTGCTAATGTTTATCACTCCCCCACGGAAAATCTTGGGAGAGTAAAGGTTCATTATTCGAGCCAGGGAGAGCTCTTCACCCGTCTCCTGGCATAGCCGATATAAACAGGCTACCCTCCTCCATACCGAGGGTCTCACCTGTGCCAACCAGACTTGATACTGATAGAAAAACTCCAAAATTACGGGGTCAAGTCCCCCACTCAATGAGAATGGACCCAAAGTGAAGGGGTCCGTGTAAACGTACGTGAAATCTTTCTTAGGAAAGGTTACTCGCTCCGCCATATCGGGAGCGAAGATGTTCAAATCATGAAAACCATAGTCCTCCTTCATCGCAGGAATGCTGGAAGCACAGATGGAAGAATGATACACACCAACAGCCCATGTGCAGGAGTTAGCGAAAGGAAACTTCTCTTCAAAATCCTTGGCTGTATTGAGCCTCCTGGGGATAATGGTGCTCACCGTAGGAGGAGCAACATCATCGGTGCTTTCTTTATTTTTCAAAGAGCTTGAGTTCTTGGAAGAGGAGGCCATGGTTAGCATAAGGAAGTAAGAATTTTTCGAAGAAGAAGGTTAAGGAGGAGTGAAAATAAGAAAGAGTTAAATGCAAAGAAGTTGAGAGAGTTTTGAAAAACTGTGAAGTGTAAGAGAAGAAGAATGAGACATATAAATAAAGGAATAGGCGGCTAAAATTATGGCCATGATTACCTCGAGAACCGGCGAAAGTATTGCTAAATTGTGGAGTGACACGTGTTCGGTACATTAAATGCAGAGAGACGTGCGTCTAATCAAGCGTGTGGGACTATCTATATAGGGTAGAATTGGGGGACTATCTAATACTTAGAGCAATACGTGGAACCGAAGACAGACAGAAACTGAGACAGGTGGAAATCAAGATCGGGGTCAGCTGCTTCGGTTGGTACCGAAAAGCCCCCGAAGGGAATATTGCTAATGAAGACAAACGAATACCTGCCACCCGATAGCATTCAATGAAGAATATTCTGTAGTATTAAATACACAGTCCATTATAGAAAATTATGGCATTCATAGTCTGCCGTTACACATTCTTCAATGGATCCCATAATTGTCATTTAAGAGGGGCTTGATCCTAGGACCTTGTTCCCTAGGTGCAACTATAAATAGTGATTTCAACAGCCATTTTAAGGACGCGAATTTTCTGACAAACTTATGCTACATATTATTCTAAGTTAAATAACACTTTATTTCTTGTCTATTGATATTATTATTATTGCCTTCGGAAGCTCTGCTCCCGGAACCAATCTATTTGTTGTCTCATCTCGATTTCAACGCTAAGTCTTGTATTTTTATTTAATTTATTTATCATTTTGGGATCAAATCGGTTCTCTTGTCTATAAACCACATACAAATTCAACAGTATATAGGTAAAAATTTATATTTTAAAAGTATATAATATATATTTAATACCGTTTATCGGCAAAAGTTTTTCATTTCTTTTAATTTTGAACACCCTTAGGGATATTCATGGCTTCGTCACTGAGTGTATTGATGGATAATGGACCTATTAAGATTTTGCTTACTAAAATCACCAACAATTTACTGATATATGTTTAGAAACCGGTTTAGATGACTGGTTATTATACTTCCTTATCTCCTTACTCAAGGGAGTAAAAATCACGATTCACCTATTGAATTTTCTTCAAAATATTTCACTAAAAATAATGAGAAGTTTCAGGTTATAAATTTTATAACCTTAGAGTGTACCTTAGTCACTTATATGTCCTACAACCAACAAAATTGTAGCTATAATTTCTAAGCTAATCTCTTAGTTCCAGCCTAAAAGAGTGCTTCTGGAATAAGCAAATAAGGTTACAGCTTGAAACACTTAATACAAGATCCAAAGAATCTTGAAAAACTAAAATAAGACAGTTGCTTGAATTGATTACTTCATTTTTGTCATTCAATTGTTTACACGAACTTGCTACTTGCTTGTGTTCCTTAATGCTCTCTATTTGAATGCTTGAATCTGCAAGAAGACAATTGCTATACATATATAGCCCCACATTAGCATTAAGGTTAGTGATAAGAATAAACAGACAAAGATCAAACTAACCATAGAGAATAAAGGAAGTAAAAATCTCTTCTGTTATATTTTCCCAAAATAAGAACTTTTTCTTTACATCCTTGACTTAATGTTCAGCAAGAGAAATCTGTCATGATTCTCTCATATTTAGGAGACTTTTTCCTTATATCCTTGACCTAGTATTCAGCAGGAGGGACCTCCCAAGGTTCTCTCATATTTAGATGGTTGCCAGGTTACTATTCACGAATAAGTGAATTAAACATGCAAAAGTGAATCCTAAATTTGCTGAGATTTAGGGCCAGACATTTGTTCAAGAACCATTACCAAGACTGGGTCTTTAACATGCAACTACCACTTCATACTACTACAAGTTTGTTATCATCAAAACCTCAATTTCCAACAAATTCTCCATTTTTAATGATAACAAAAAAATGTGCACAAATCTTATATCAATCATTCATGTGCCAATTAATTTACTTTCGTGCACGTTTCAATCTTTTCTCTTTTGACATCATTAAAACACTATTAAGTAAAATGCTAAAGTGATAACCTTAAAAGAGTGTCAATGTAATGCCTGTTGGAGCTACACACCAAACAATTAAGTTTATAAGTTCATCATTATAAATCTAAAGATGCTATCCATCAAAAAGTAGTGATAACAGTGCAAATGGATATTAGCTAGAGGAACCGATCCGACCAGTCTTTTTGAGTATTTGTACTTCACTCGGTGTTTTGAGGTCATGAGTAGCTTTATGACTTGTGTGTATCATCGGTTTCGATTTTTGGGTGATTTAGAATTAGTTTGGAAGAATGAATTTCATGTTTGAAGCTTTAAGTTGGAAGAGTTGACCAAGTTTGACTTTTGAGTATTTGACCTCGGATTAAAGTTTTGATGGTTATGTTAGGTCTGTATGGTTATTTTGGACTTGGGCGTATGCCCGGATTCGCATTTGGGTGATTCTAGAAAGTTTCGACACTATTTGGCGAAAGTTGGCAATTCGAAGGTTTGGAATGCTCATAAGATTGAACAGGAGTTAACTTTAATGATATCGGGTTCAGATTGTAGTTCTGGGAATTGGAATAACTTCATTATGTCATTTGGGACTTGTGCGCAAAATTTGAGTTCATTCCGAGTTGATTTGATATGGTTTGGCACGTGTTTTGGAAGTTGAAAGTTCAAAAGTTCATTAAGTTCGATTTGAGGTACGATTCGTGGTTTTGATATTGTTATGTGTGATTTGAGGCTTCGAGTAGGTCCGTGTTATGTTATGGGACTTGTTGGAATGTTCGGATGGGGTCCCGAGGGGCTCGGGCGTGTTTCGGATTGATTTCGGACCATTTTTCTTCATATTTGCATTGCTGGTTTCTGCTGGTGTTTGGTGGCCTAATTATTCTTCGCGATCGCGAAGACGGAGGTGAGATTGCGTAGAGGAAAATCTGGAGCTGGGCACTTTCTTCATCGCGGTCGCGAATGGAAGACCGCATTCGCATAGATTTGTGCTGGTTGCAGTATGCGTTTGCATAGGAGTCATCGTGTTCACATAGAGCTGAGTTGAGAACTGGGAGCTGGTCATTCCTCTTGCGCGTTTCCGTGGGTCAGTCTACATTTGCGGAGAGTTGTCATTCATAGGCATCGCGTTCGCACGAGGAGGCTCGTGAACGCGTAGAGTATTTCAGGGGCAGTGCATTTTTCTTCTTCGCGATCGCGATGGTATTTCCGCGATCACGATTCATTAATTCGTCCAGTGATTATACATACTCTATTTTCGGAGGTTTCGACCATTTTAGCATATTTTGAGCTATAGAGCTCGAATTGAGGAAATGTTTGAGGCGATTTTAAACACATGGAATGGGGTAAGTTTTTTTTTACTCGGTATTGATTTTACTCAGTGATTCCATCTTCTTTTTTGGCATTTAATTGATGATTTCAAAAGAAAATTTGGGGTTTTTGTCTAAAATTTCATAATGTGAATTTTTGAGTTATGAACATCGATTCGTGGTCGGATTTGAGTGAAACTAGTATGGTTAGACTCGTAATTGAATGAGTTGTCGGATATTATAAGTTTTGTCGGGTTCTGAGGTGCGAGCTCGGGTTTAACGTTTTGGCTGACTTTGAGTAAACAAGTAAAGATTCGACCTTTATCATTTGGGATTGTTTTCTTAGACATTATTTGATGTTTTTGAGCAGCTTTGGCTTGTTTCGAGCTGCTCGAAGGTTGATATGCATGGGATGGCAATTCTAGAGTATTATTTGTCTTGCTTGGTACAGTTTTGACTTTCGTTTGAAGTAAGTATCCTATCTAAACTTGGTTGAAGCACTAGTTGCCTGGTTTATTTTTATAGCTACATGCTATAGGTGCACATATTTGTGGGGTTTGAGCCCATGTGCGAGCATCTGGGTATTTATCCATGCTCGGGGTAGTGCTTAGGCTATGATATGCCTAGAGTTGGCTATTAAGCCTTAAGCTATAAAGTTTATCATATTTGTATCATTGTTGTAAACTATTTAAGCCATGCTCGATGTTACAAAGAGGCTAATTCTCTTAATAAACTTGGTAGTCGCTATTTCTGTGATAAATTGCTGATTTGAGCTATGATACTACACATTGCGCGTGCCTACACTTTAGCATGTTATTATACTTGTCCAGGAGCATGAAATCTGATATTTATCCATCATATACATGTGTTTTTGTATACTTGCTTCTGTGTGATATGATTTGGACTGGGAGCCTCTGACCACGCCAGGCGGATTGTGTTGTTATGCCTGTGACCATGCCAGGCGGATTGTGTCATTATGCCTGTGACCATGCCGCGTGGATTGTGATATTATGCATGTGACCACGCCGTGAAGATTGTGTTATTATGCTTGTGACCATGTCGGGCAGATTATAATATTGTGCATGTGACCACGCCGGGCGGATTGTGTTGTTTTGCTTGTGACCATGCCGGGTGAATTATGACATTGTGCATGTGACCTCAATGAGCGAATTGATATTATTAGCACGTGAGTTGTCCGTGCGGATCCAGATATTTATATTATGGCACGTGAGTTTTCCGTGCAGCACGTGAGTTGTCCGTGCGATTGATATTATTAGCATGTGACTTGTCTGCACAGCGTGTGGATACATATCCATCCCCGTAGGGACACCCTCTCATGTTTCTCTCTTGGTGGTGTACATGCGGATTGTGAGAAACCGATGGGTTACTAGTTGATGTGAGCTTTAGGAGAGTTGGTTATTATCATTGGATGGGGTTGCGCACCGCAATGGACTGATATCTTGTTATTGCATTTCATCTTTACTTGCTATTTCCTTGGCTGTTTACTTAAGATACTTACATATCTTCTTTATATGCTGGATTGTTGCCTGAGTAGAATAATTAAAATAATCAAAGCGGTTATACCTGAGATTTTCCTGATTTGATCATATATCTGTTCTATTCTTGTTGAAATTATGAACTGTACAAGCGTTGGCGAGTGTCATTTATAGTTCATTCTTCTTGTACCTCGCCGAGGTTAGTTAAGATACTTATTGAGTATATGGGGTCAATTGTACTCATACTATACTTCTGCACCTTGCATGCAGATCTTGGTGTTGATGTTACTGTGTATGGCGGGAGCTGGCATTGAAGATGTACTTGTGTTCCAGTTATGGCTATCACTTGTCCTTGGTAGCTTTAGATTCAGATTCTGTTCATTTACATTTCAAACAGATGTTGTAATTATTTCAATTCAGTTCATTTTGAAAAAATCTAAGTCTTAATGGCTCATGGTTCTACCAGTCCTTAGGGAGTTGTATAAAAAAATTGAGATATTTCATTTTTGACTCTTATCATTATCATTACATTGTGTCTTAATGTTATTTGGCTTACCTAGCGGGTTATGTTAGGTGCCATCACGACGGGTTGGATTATGGGTTGTGACAAGTTAGTATCAGAGCTCTAGATTTATAAGGTTCTATGAGTCATGAGCTAATTTCTAGTAGAGTATTGTGGATCGGTATGATGATGTCCATACCTATATTCGAGAGGCTACAAGGAATCTAGGATAAACTTTCAGTCTTTTATTACTTATCGTGCGACATTAATTCAGCTTGAAGCGTATCTCTTTGAATTCCTTCCACTCACTCATATGCGTATGTCAGCGCTCGATATCAGTTGTGCATCGACGACTTGTGGGTTCCATGGATAAGATGCGAGATGTGTTGCTATGTCATGGAATTAGGATACTCTGGATGACTTGTGGCCAGGTTTTGACCGCAACTTGGGCTCGGTGGTTTTGGTTGTGTGAGTATGTGATTTGGACTCATATGTCTGGTTGTGCCCCTAGGAGCGGGATTGATGGCTCGGTGAGTGCTTGGATGGCTATATGATAATTGTGTTGTGACTGCGGGATGTGTTCAGATGGTTTGAATGTGAAGCGAAGAGTTTGCTTGAGATATGAAAAGGACTATTGGATGTTCGATTTCTGTGGATGTGTTATACAGTCTGGAGTTATAAGGGTTTTGAGGGATTCTTTCATGTTATATTATTAGTAGAACGAAGTAGATTCTCATGTCTTGTCATTGAGTTCACACTCAGGAAGATTAAGTGATTTCGTAGTAGTTGTGGTTGTGAAAGGGTATAGAGAGATATCAGTTTGAGGCTAAGCAGGTGGGTTATCACGTGCGGGGTAATCCACGGATGTGTGATTCATATGATGTTGTGTGGAGGGTTTCTTTTCTACTAGTGGGTTATATATGTTGCGATTTGAGTTTGGGGTGGTTGAGAAGGTTGACCTAACTGTCACGAAATGCGAGCTTAGGTGATGATTTGAGATATTTTATGGTTTGTGTTACATGAGCTTGTGAATGATTTAGTTGAATCTCACTACGGGATTATGACAATAACAAAGTATGGGTATTGTGAGTTATCATATGTTTTATTCTATGGCTTTGAGCTAAGTGGGGAAGTCTGTTATCGATGATTTTATTGGATGATTATGTGTTGTATTGGTTTCGGTCTGAGGCATACTTGTGGATCGGTTATGACTTACAGAGGTTGGTTTTCAGGATGACTTGAGTAAGGAATTTCTGGATGCATGATGTATTACACCTTATGGATATATGTAAGTCTTGGAAATGGTCTAGGATTGGTGTTCGTGATGGATGTAATATACCAACAAAAAGGATTTACTCGATTGCGTTAAAGTAGGGTTACTTCTTTGGGTGTTGTTGTGCTAATGGGGCACAAGTCATTCGGCCCACTTGGGCGGTGCATTTGAGATTTGAGCAGAGTGCATGACTTTCGAGAAGGTTCTAATGGATTCAAGATTTATATGTGGCAATTGAGAATTTTTCGGATTTGTATATGGCCAGAATCTGAGATTTGTATTGGATGGTGTCGAGACTCGCTATATTTCTATATTATTATGGATTCTATATATCAATATTAGGGAGGTAAGGGAAACGACTTTAGATTCACAGAAGGTCTCTTCAGAGTGGGTGTCTCGATTGTGGTACCTTTCGGGTGCTTAAGAGGGAATACAACGGCTTATAGGCCTTAGGGCGGTGTGGTTTCATGCTAGGATATCTTGTGGTGAGCTTTGGGTAAGGATCATGGTGTTTGGGCAAGGAGAAGTGTTAACTTGAAGGCAATTCGGAAAGAACTCAGACAAATAAGATACTTTGGTAGTAGGTTGGGTCAGCACGGTAATGGATATGATTGGTTCTTTGGGTACTTATGATGTGATGAGTCTCTACAGGTGTTTTGTGGCGATACTCTTGGGTTTGACGACCTGCGTGACTTGGTTGAGTTAGAGGGATCCAGTTCTGATGGCTTGGTTATGTGCAAATAGGCTTCATAGAGTTCTCAATGATTTCTTCCACGGCTTGGGATGGTACAACCATGGGAGTTTGTTGTGCGTTGTGATTTTCTCCTGAATAGGATCAATTGGAAGGTTTCCAACTAATTGAGTATGTAATCTATTTGTGACTCAGAGTTGATTATGAGATTCTCGTGCTTTTCATATAATGGCATGATAGATGCGGTGTGACGTGTGGGATTGAGATTTGCATGTGCAGGGTCACAGTTCAATTTTGAAGGGAAGGTCGTGAATTCTTAGATAATATTGATGGTTTCAGGTGATTAGATGAATGTTATTACTACTTGGTATTGTTTGAGAAAGGTGGGCATTTCAGGCGCACTATTTTTTGACTTACAGACGCTTCATTGCTGTTGCGGTACTCGCCTGGTTGATTGACTACCGATGTTCAAATTTTTGCTATGGGCACAGAAGAATTATGGAAGTATTCCTTGTGGGATGATCGTGTATGAGAGATGTGTTAGACATTTTGGTGGTGGAGTTGGGATCAAGTACAGTGATTCGAGTGTTCTATGGATTTGGAGACTGGGAGTTCTCAGAAGCAGATTGTTTCGTGGTTGCAGACTGTGAAGATGTGGCCAAAGTTAGCTAAATGATTGTATGTATTATGGTTAGATCATTGTGGACTTTTGGAGGGTTATGTATCCATGTGGGGATGATCGGAGTTGATTTGGGGGCCCATTATTAGTCTTGAGGGGGATGTGTATTCTACATCGGGTCGGATTTGTTGACTCCGTACTGCTATTGTTGAAGGATGTGTCATTCGGTTAGAATTGATTTTATTCGTATCTAATAGGTTCAATGCATTACTCCTCTATGCTAGGAGGAGTTGTGATTCGTTGGTTATACGGTTCTGTTTGGGCCTTGTAGCGGAATTCGAGTGAGATGGTGATTGGGGTATGGAATGGTTGATTGCACCTTGGTTATGGTCTTTTCGGGTTGTGGTATATTTTGTTATATGCTTCTCCATGATTATGGTTATGCACTTCGTGTACTTGACATTGAATTACGTGTGGTTGTTTACATTGAGCATTGTTGCTTGAGGTATTTCATATGAACCAGTGTTTGGATAGGTCACGCACTGCAGCGGGGTTATGTTGGGATATGAACCTTTGTGTTAGATTCTTGTGTCTTGGTCCTACTAGGTGTGATGGGTTCATATCATTGCGTTGTGGTGATACTTGTTGAGCTTGCGGGATGGTTCTCTCATTTGAGTCATCTTCCATGTTTGAGTACATTTGAATTGTTGCTTAACTAGTGCACGGATTGCACGGTTTGTGGCTTTAGGTTGTGTCGGTGTGGCATGTCAGTAGAATGGTTGTGTTTAATGAGATAAGATCATTGGACCTAGAATGGGTACTATCAGATTTGATTATAGTATGTATAGAGTAACAATTTTAGAAGTCGGCTTAGATTATGGCTTTGGTTCTTGTCAGGCAAGGGAGAGCTCCATGACTTGTTGATCTGATGAGTGGTTTTGAGTTTCTGCATGTTTCTTTCATCATCGGCAGTGTACGAAGGTTTTGAACTTGGTTTTAATTACTGTGAGAAGAATTATTGTTACGAGTATGCGAGTTATGTGGTATATCATGTGATTTCATCTTGGGTTATGGTTGTGGCTTGATACAGCTTGTTCAGACTTGTACAATGTGTATATGCAAGATTCAGGTCTTGTAAGGAATTCCAGATGTGGGAAATTGGGTACCAAGGTCTATGGGCTAAGGACGAAGTAAGGATTTTCAGTTATGTTGTGATGTCAGACTTATATGGAATGCGGTGACACGAGATAACCCCTGGATATGTGCATGGTAAGGTTACACGGCAATTTGATGGCTTTGGAGCGAATCTTGGCATGTTCGAGGACAAATGTATGTTTAAGTTGGGGAGAATGTAACGGCTCGACCGATCGTTTTTAGAATTTGCACTTCGCTAAGTGGTTTGAGGGCATGAGTAGCACCGTATGATGTATTATGACTTGTGTGTATTGTCATTCTCGATTTTTAGGTGATTCAAAATTAGTTTGGAAGAATAAATTTCATGTTCGAAGTTTAAGTTGAAAGAGTTGACCAAGTTAGACTTTTGAGTATTTGACCTCGGATCAAAGTTTTGATGATTTTGTTAGGTCTGAATGATGATTTTTGGACTAGGGCGTATGCCCGGATTCGCATCTGGGAGTTTCAAGAAGGTTTCGCCACTATTTGGCGAAAGATGGAAATTCGAAGGTTTGGAACGCTCATAAGTTTGACCGGGAGTTGACTTTAATGATATCGGGTTCGGATTGTGGTTTCGGGAATTGGAATAGCTTCTTTATGTTATTTGGTACTTGTGTGCACAATTTGAGTTTATTCCGAGTTGATTTGATATGATTCGACACAAGTTTTAGAAGTTGAAAGTTCAAAAGTTCATTAAGTTCGATTTGAGGTGCGATTCGTAGTTTTGATGTTGTTATGTGTGATTTCAGACCTCGCGTAGGTCCGTGTTATGTTATGGGACTTGTCAGAATGTTTAGACGGGGTCCCGAGGGGTTCAAGCGTGTTTCAGATTAATTTGAGACCATTTTTCTGCATATTTATTGTTGGTTTCTGCTGGTGTCTGGTGCCCCAATTGTTCTTCGCAATCACGAAGATCGAGGTGCGATCGCATAGAGGAAAATCTGGAGCTGGACACTTTCTTCATTGCGGTCGGGATTGGAAGACCGCATTCGCGTAGCTTTGTGTTGGTTGCAGTATGTGTTCGCATAGGAGTCATCGCGTTTGCATAGAGCTGAGCTGCGAGTTGGGGGCTAGTGATTCCTCTTCCGCGTTCGGGTGGCCAGTCCGCATTCGCAGAGAGTTGGCATCCGTAGGCATCGCGTTCATGTGAGGAGGCTCGCGAGTGCGTAGAGTATTTCAGGGGCATTGTGTTTTTCTTCTTCGCGATCGCGATGGTATTTCCCCGATCACGATTCATTAATTCGTCCAGTGATTATAGGTACTCTATTTTCGGAGGTTTCGACCATTTTATCATATTTTGCGCTATGGAGCTCGGACTGGGGCGATTTTTGAGGCAAATTTTACCACATGGAATGGGGTAAGTGTTTTCTACTCGGTATTGGTTTTATTCCGCTGATTTGGGCATTTGATTGATGATTTCAAAAGAGAAATTGGGGGTTTTGTCTAAAATTTCATACAGAGAATTTTTGAGTTTTGAACATTGATTCGGAGTCGGATTTGAGTGAAACTTGGTTAGACTCGTAATTGAATGGGTTATCAGATTTTGTGAGTTTTGTCGGTTCTGAGGTGCGGGACCGGGTTTACCTTTTGGTTGACATTGAGTACACGAGCAAAGATTTGACCTTTATTATTTGTGATTATTTTTTAGGCATTATTTGATGTTTTTGAGTTGCTTTTGGCTAGTTTCAAGTCGCTCGGAGGTTTATACGCGCGAGCTAGCATTTCTAGAGTATTGTTTATCTTGCTCGGTATTGTTTTGGCTCGTTTGAGGTATGTATCCTATCTAAACTTGGTTGACTCACTAGTTGCCTGAATTATTTGTGATAGCTATATGATATGGGTGCGCATATGTGTGGGGTTTGAGCCCATGTGTGAGCACCGACGTATTTATCCATGCTAGGGCTTAGGCTATGATATGCCTAGAGTTGACTGTTAAGCCTTAAGCTATAGAGTTTATCATATCTGTATCATTTTTGTGAACTACTCGAGCCATGCTTTAGGTTACAAAGAGACTAATTCCTTAAATAAACTTGGTAATTGCTATTTCTGTGATAAATTATCGATTTGAGCTATGGTAGTATACATTGCACATGCCTACACTTTAGCATGTTATTATACCAGTTCAGGAGCATGAAATCTGATATTTATCCATCATATACATGTGTTATTATTTACTTGCTTCTGTATGATATGATTGGACTGGGTGCATGTGACCACACCCGGCGGATGGTGTTGTTATGTCTCTGACCACGTCAGGCGGATGGTGTTGTTATGCCTGTGACCATGCTGGGCAGATTATAAATTTGTGAATGTGACCAATCCTAGCGGATTGTGTTGTTATGCTTGTGACCATGGCGGGCGGATTATGATATTGTGTCTGTAACCGTGCGGGGCAGATTGTGTTGTTATGCCTTTGACCATGCCGAACGGATTTTGATATTGTGCCTATGACCTCACCGGACAGATTAATATTATTAGCACGTGAGTTGTCCATGCAACACGTGAGTTATCCATGCAACACGTAAGTTATCCGTGCAGCACGTGAGTTATCTGTGCAGATCTAGATATTGATGTTATATCATGTGAGTTGTCTGTGCAACATGTGAGTTGTCCATGCGGTTGATATTATTAGCACGTGTGTTGTCCGTGCAACGTGTGGATACGGATTTATCCCCCTAGGGTCACCCTCTTATGTTTCTCTCTTGATGGTGTACATGCGGATTGTGAGAAACACACGGGTTTCTGGTTGATGTGAGCTCTGGGAGAGCTGGTTATTGTCATTAAATCGGGTTGCGTGCCGCAACAGACTGATATCTGGTTATTGTATTTTATCTCTACTTGCTATTTCCTTGGTTTTTTACCTGAGATACTTGCATATATTGTTTATATGCTGGATTGTTGACTGAGTAGAACACTTTAAAATAATGAATTTTTAGCATCAAAGCGGTTATACTTGAGATTTTCCTGATTTGATCATATATATGTTCTGTACTTGTTGAAATTATGAACTGTACAAGCGTTGGTGACTATCATTTATAGTTCTTGCTTCTTGTACCTCACCGAGGTTAGTTAGGATACTTATTGAGTACATGGGGTCGGTTGTACTCGTACTACACTTCTGCACCTTGCGTGCAGATCTTGGTGTTGATGCTGCTGTGTATGGCGGGAGCTGGCATTGAAGATGTAGTTGCGTTCCAGTTATGTCTATCACTTGTCCTTGGTTGCTTTAGATTCGAATTTTGTTCATTTACATTTCAAACAGATGTTGTAATTATTTCAATTCAGTTCTTTTTGAAAAATCCAAGTCTTAGTGGCTCATGACTTGTACTACTAGTCCTTGGGGAGTTATATAAAAAAAAATTGAGATATTTTATTTTTTACTCTTATCATTATCTACTGTATCTTAATGCTATTTGGCTTCACTAGCGGGTTGAGTTAGATGCCATCACGATAGGTTGGATTTTAGGTCATGACATAGAGGCAGCACCACAAATTCACAAAAACCAAAATATGATTGTTAATTAAAAGGCCACAAGAAAATCAGAACATAACAGAAACTGCCTAAGAGAATTAGGTCTAAGGAAACTTGGGGTTCTGGCTAGGCTAGGGTGTATTGGCCGACTGGATTGGCGGGGAACTAGATGGCTGAATATGTGCAACTAGAGTAGCTATATTTCTAAAGTTTTGCTCTCATTCTCTAGTTAACTCATTCTATAGCTTAGCATTTTAAGCTCCTACTCTGGTAATCTCTGCAGCATGTATCTCCACATGTACATGTTTCTCAAGTTTTGCAACTCTAACATTTCGAGCAACACTAGAAGGACCAGCACCAAAAAAAAGATTTCCCCTTATCTTATTATCATCAATACCATAGTTATTACTCTTCACAATATCTACCCCATACTCATCTATTACATTTATAGATTTTCACTTCTTCATAGGGGCTCCATAGTGAGCAATTACATTGGACAGATAGAACTCATAGGGAATAGAGTCCTCACTTTTGGACATATCTGCAACTCTAGCAATGTGATTGACTATCACCCCAGGCAAATTAATTTGCACCTTCTTCTCCAGCAAGTCCGTGTAATTCAGCTCGAGGACATTTGCCTCATGCCTTCTTTTAGATCTGCTTAGTACATTCTTATGTACAAACTCAAACAACATCTTATGAAAGGGAGCCATCTCCCTTTTTAGCACCTTTATTGGTTTTTCTTCTTCTTTCATTAAAAATTGCTTGTTGATATTCGAAGGAGTTACCCCTGCTTCTCTATCTGGCCAAGATGCCCTGATATACTCACAGTATACTACAATATGCACTCCTTGTACCTCTCTCAGTTTCACATCGTTAAATATAATATCAGTGCCACCCACAAAACTGAAGCCCACTCTTTTGGTCACATTGTAGTGAACAAAGAATTCCACAAACTCATCAAGGAAGAAGTGTCTTTATTGTCTCATAAATAGATTCTTCTAGACTTTTTTCTCCAATTTTGTCATAAAATTTGTCATGCCAATTGGTGTGGTGCCAATGATTATTTTTTCGTTTACTATCTTTGCCCAAAGAATCTCATCACCCTATCTATCTACTTTGCCTTCTACGCATATTTAACCTTTTCTTTACAATCTTTCCCCGCCTTTTTTTTATTTTCCTTTTTCTACCTTTTAAGTCTTACGTTTCTTTAATGCTTCCAGTTATCCAGCACTTTTACAAGTTCGGCAGCAGCAACGCTCGACTCACCAAACTTTCCTTTTCCTTTTTTCATGGCTCTTTAAAGAGCCTTAGAGATTTTAGCTTCTTCTTGTCTCTTGCTTGCTCTTGTATTTGGCGTTCTTCTAGAAGAAACCAGAGATACTTCACTTCCACTAGTTTTGATTGGCTCCCCGGTACCTCTAACCAATTTTCTCCTTTTTGAAATTTTTGGTAGAGAACCTAAGTTAGATTTGATTTTCCTGTTCTAGGCTTGTCTCTTCCCGTATACAAGGATAAGAGGCACATCATCCTCATCTACCAATCTGATATTTTTAGAGACATCATGTCCAATTTTTTGTCCCTCAACAACTTCCTTTAGAGACTCCCTCACCTCTGCTTCATTAGCAGTCATGGGATCATCTTCACTTTGGGTCTTCTGCTAGTGTTTGGACTATCTCAGTAGACCTTTTACCTGTTTAGTACCCTCAACATCATCTATATTTTCTTCCCTAGTTCCACCTAATGTATGTACCATGTTGCCCCTCAGTAGATGCTCTCTCATTAACACCCTTTTCTCCCTGAGATTTAGCCGTAGAGAAATATGTTTTTGCACTTACCCTTGATTTGACAGTATTAATGATATTATACTAGATTTGGGTGTATCAGAATTTTCCTTAGACCCTTAGGCGTTGTTTTTAGTTCCCTTCACCTGCTATTTTTCTAAACTATTAGATGGATTTAACCTCAGACTAATTCTCCTAGCATGTCATTCCCTTTCCTGTTGGTGTTCTTCTAGAAATTTGTTTTCTTTCTTTCTTGGACATTGAACTTTCTTTTGTGATTTATTTGAATCCTTATATCCCTGAAGAAGAAATCGTGGTTGGTTTGGTTTAACATGGAAGATTATTGGCAATTTGGGACTGAGTTCTACTTGATTTATGATAGGGTTGGGCCTAGATGAGTTTGTCATGCGAACTCGTACTTTTAAGGTCTTACACTGAGGTTAGGGATTTTACAAAAAAATTAGGAGTGTGGGTGGTTTAGTTTTGATGAAATTGGCTCAAATGTGCATGGGGATCACTCGTCCCATCAAAGATGTTGAACTTTGGAGGCTTATACCCTGCCGGTATTTCCACATTCGGATGAATACACAAATTCTCGTAGTCCTAACTTTCACTTCCTCGGGCAACTTGGAGGTTCTTCATTTTCTTTCTTAAGATTTGCAACTACTCAGATACTGACACTTCTTCCTTACGCCTGGCCTCCCTTTCCATCTCGGCGTATTAGTCAATCTCATAAGGCACCCTGACCGTGGTAGACGCTGTAAAGGTACGTTCAAAAATGGCATATACAGGGGGAACATACCGCTTATGGGCGGCGATGTGTGCTACAGGTATGTGCTGGTAAGTGGTAAAAGTGACTCCGTCACGAGGAGGGATGTGGGCTGCATTGGTGGTGATAGGCAGGTTTTGTGGTGTCTGAACGTACTGTGGTACGTATGGAGTGTGGATAGGGGGATTGGATGGGTTTGCGGGGGGAGGTATGACTTGAGTGGTAGGAACTGAAGTTGGGGTGTTGTTGTTTTGGCGTGATGTGGAAGGAAAATGTTCCGTAGTTGAGGAAGCGTTGTCACGGCTAGATGTGTTAGTTCCCTGATATGCTATACTTCCTCCCATAGAGATTTCATTTCCTGGGCCATCCTGGCCATATGTTCATTATTCCTGGTATTGCCCTTCTCCCCCGATCGCCCTGGGCTGTCGGCTATGGCCAGAGCATGTTCAGTTGGGTTTTCTGTAGCTGACATCTTTCCCTTTGATCTTAGATTATACGATGGTTCTGCCAGTTTCGGTCAACACAAACCAACTTTCCTTTTCTTTTTGGGGTAATAATAAAGCAAAAGAAAAATAAGAAGAAAGAGAAAAAGAAACAGGAGTCAGCTTATTCATTTATACAAGCAGAAAATCACACAGAGCAATTAAATCACGCATTAAGGCTAGCACGTTTCCTAGAATTCGTGGGTACCTCTCATTGCCAGAGGTAGACCTAGATCACAGATCTTTGACAAATATTTAGACTTGACACATTTGGATCCGAAGCAAGTTTGTTTTCATTGATAATTGGACTGATATAAGTGGGAACAAAGGTTACACCACTGTTTCATAGAACTGCATGGGCTTGGACAACTTTCCCTTTTGGAAAGTAAAAGAAAACTAGGAATAAGGGTACAAAGTGGGAAAGAAGGAGAAATCAACCAACTCTAATCACCATCCTCTGAGTCGTTTCCCATCTCCTCCTCTTCTTCTGGCTCTTCTTCAGGATCCTCCTCTGGGTCATCTTCAAACTCCTCCTCGTCATCGTTGAACTCTGACTCCTCCTCCGAATATTCTTCTGGCTCTGTGCTAGACTCTATTAGATGCACTCCACTACCCGGTCGTCATCTTCAACAAGTGGCAACATATGATTGATGGATCCTAGGACCACTTGACGGTGCATTGAAGTAGTCACAAGGTAATGTGGTAGGATCTCATGGTAAATTTATAAAGCAACCACTACGTCCTCTAAACAGGCTATACCCTCTCTGCTTGGTTGGGCCAGCTCATCTTCCTCATTGATCCAGATATAATACTCAAGAGTGCACCACGAGTATTGACCCATCGACATTGTGACCAGGTCGTTCCATTCTTCTTGGAGCCTTCTTATCCTGTGATTCGAATCTATCCATTGTACTCATCGTCGTATAGGGTTGTCCTTGTCCACAAAGGCACATCTTGGATCATCCCGAACTACCTGAGGACCTACAGGGGTGAGTATGGTTGAATACCTTCAAGTCTGATTGTCACGACCCAAACCGATGGGTTGCGACAGCCACCCGGTACCTTACTCAACCGAGTACCAACATAACGTGTCTTTTCATATCATACTATCATAGATAACTGAGCCGGAAAGGCTACCGTGAGATAAGTAGAATACAACATGTAATACCAACTTATACATAAGATATACGGGCCTATAAGACCAAAATAACCACTCGTATACTGAACATAGGCCGACAAGGCCATACAATCTTTTATGTACATGACATCTGTCTACAAGCCTCTAAGAATACATAATTATCATAAAGGTCAGGACAGAGTCCTGCCATACCAAACAATACACGTCTAAATCATACTGACCAAACAAGCAACTCTGGAGCAGATGGAGTGCACCAACATCTTCCGCTGAGCTGATAGCCTACTTGGAGGGCTCTCGACCTATCTATCGGGACCTGCGGGCATGAAACGCAGCGTCCCCAGGCAAAAAGGGACGCCAGTACAAATAATGTACCGAGTATGTAAGGAATGCAAAATCAGTAAATAATAGACATGAGAGAAACATGGAGTAAAAGACTCGACATGTACGTCTGCATAGCTCTGTGAATCACTTCATTTTTATAATGTCATGCATATGCATATAAATGTCATACCATGCATATGTATATGTGTTCATAACATCATCAAGCCTCTAAGGGCATCCCATCATATCATTTTGGCCACTGTGGGCAATTCATCAACGTATACTAGCTGATCTGGTGGTGGTGCGTATATTATGCCATAACCTTTTCCCATATCCCATATACATATAATATACGCATATATATAACATCATTTGGTCATTGGTCATTGGTCAATGTACATGTATAAATGCATGAAATGCATAAGAAATACGTTAAAAAAAATTTCTCGGAATGGCATAAAAATAATGTCTGTCGGATAAATTTTATCAAATACGTATTTTTCTGAGACCCATGAACAGAAGATATAATAATAATTCACATGGAAAATCAAGAATATAGACACCCCTAGTATTTCTATGAAAATTATGCATTTGCTCGTTTCGTTCGTGTAGGGAAAAATGACTCTATTCATAGAGTCATTTCTTAGCACGTTGCTAACGTGCTAAGAAATCTCATTGGATTTTTCATAAATGACTCTATGAATCTCATTTATGAAAATTATGCATTTGCTTAGAATCGCAAAATCTCTAGGGAAAAATCCGTTGATATTCTTGGAAAAGGTTGCACTGTACTCCCTTAGAATCGCAAAATCTCACGTTGCTAACGTGCTAAGAAATCTCATTGGATTTTTGTTGAAGAAATCACGTTATAATGTTTTTGTGGGAATTTGTAGGAAATTGCTAAGGAATCACGTTGCTAAGTATTAAGAATCTTTGTTGGATTGAGGTTAAAATCTGTTTTTGCAAGGTTTGAATTAGGAAGAAGGTTATAAGATTTGATTATTTAAGACCAAATGAAGCCAACTCCTAAAGGCCTTCACGTAGGTGTCATGTCTCTTACTTAAAAATGGCCACCTTTCAATCAAAATGGTGAGTCACTTTAATTAGCATGGGGCTGCCACATTGGTTGATTTACTTCTTATCCAAAGACAACCACTAATTATTAATTAATAGGTAATGTCCCATTACCCAATAATTAACCAATTACCCACATAATTAAAAATTATCTCAATTTACTTAAAATACTACTCACTTTTAACACACTTTATACACCTTACTATCATGGCCATGTGGTACCTTATATGGTACTAGTCCATAAATACCGGGTATTTTAGCTCGAGCCGTATTTTATCCCAAAATGTCAAACTTCGACGAAATTCATTTTCTTCGATTTCTTACCCTCTCACCTTCACGAATTTACTCATTACTTATTTGAAATAGCATAAAATGCTTAAAATCTTAAAATAATCTCATTCCCGAACTTACGTCGATTAACTTACGACAAAAATTTAACGTACGAAAAATACGGGATGTAATATCTCATTTTCGAGCTTTCATCAGTTCACTTATGGCGTACTTTCACGTACGAAAATATGGGGTGTAACACCGATCAGCTCAATGAAGTATTTCTGAGGAGTCCTTAAGATTTCTCTTCCACCTAACCATGATAGCTTCCAGTTGATCCATTCTTCGCTCAGATTGGTCAGCATTTCCCTCCATTATTCTTGCCCATGTGGGGAGACCCAATGCCTCATTCTCTCGTTGTGGCTGCGGATCATATTGTTGATGCCCAGAAAGTAGTCAATGGTGGCTTCTCGCTAGAAGAAATGTTCAGTAGCCCAGATCTGAAGCAGCAAATTACAACCCTTAAAGAAAGCATACCCTCGTGCACATGCGGATAATGCACTCAACATCTCAGCTAGCACCATCGACACCAAAGTAATTTGAAGGTTGCCACGGAAAGTCGCCAGAGCCACAAGTAATAAGTTGATGTTGATCCGACCTTTCTCTGCGGGAAGACCAATAATCTCAATAGTGCCATTGAGAAAGTGATAGGCCTGAGACTCTCCCACGTCGCTTGGTCAAATTGAAACTCTCCTGAATACCACTCGTAGCTTTCGCGGTGCCCAAATCTGTCGAATAGGTGGTCAAGGTTCACCCATCCGTCCTCGATATTTACGAGACCCCTACTATTGGCCAGGGCCAAAGCATCCAAGAATCGGTAATCAGGCATAGTAACAGGAAATATCAGCTTTCTTTCGTTGATTGGAAACTCCGTGAAATTAGTGGCTTCCTCCAATCTTGGTACTAGCTCACAATCGGCAAACTTGAGCACCACCTTAGCCGGATCCTAATATTCTATCAACAAGCGAGTGAGCACCCTGTCTGCTTTGATGTTCAGCAAAGCGGTCAGTGCCCCCAGGTGCGTCCGAACCTCATCTCCATGTTCCCGGCGAATATTCTTCCACCACGGCTTCAACTTATGTGGCGCTCCCATTACCATATTAATCTCAGGGATGTTTTGGTTGATTTCCATTTTTTGAGGTGGGAAAAAGAAAGGTGTTTGGTAAGTGTTTGCTTCATATTTTTAAGTGTCTTGTCATTTTTGTTTGTCTTTCCACAGAAGTCATGTCGTTGGGTGCATGACCCGTTGACATTAGGGTGGCTTCCCTAATTGTGTGTTGATGCCAAGGACCGACTCACCTAAGGTTTATGCAGTATGACCTATTTTTGCTAGAGTAGAGTGTTACCTACTTTTGAGTAGGACTGAAGGTAGCGACAAGTTATGTCAGTTGACCTGACAAAGCCATTCTCTAAAACTAGAGAGTTTTGAAAAGAAGGTTCGGAGGGGTGTAAAAGACAACCCTCGCTTTCCATTGTGTGTGATAGTGTACGACAAAGACTCGATAGGAAGAAATGTGATGACAGTGTATATAAAGCAGTAACATACAAGAGGGTAGAAACAATAAGCATGATAGTAAGCATAAAAAAGCAAATAAGGCAGGTAAGCACGTAATTGCAATATTATCTACAATTAAGAATGTACAAGTGAATCTAAATGGAAAATTAGTCTAAGTCTGCTAAGGTCAGAACCTAAGTGTGAGATCCCCAACAGAGTCGCCATGTTATTGCGCACCCTATTTTGCACTAGTCAAAACAAGATTCAACTTGTGGTTTCTCTGTTGTTGATGAAAGAGCATCGTCACCTAATATTTAAAGGTATACGAGGGTACCTATTTAATTACTAAGTCATATTCTTTATTAGTCTGCTAACCGGTGAGATTATGGGTAAGGTTTCTTGTTCTTCTATGAGGAAGATGTTAGGCACCCCTTAACATCTACCTGAAGTAGCTCCATAGGACTTAGACTAGATTTGAAATCAATTATTTATACTATGCCTTAACTAGTGTTTTAAAGATAAGGCTTACCATATGATAGGACATAATTCTTACAAAGGGAGGGTGTAGATTAAAAAGGGTATGCATTTATAGAGGAAAATAATATTAGTGCGTGTATACTTGAAAAGAACCTTTTAAAAAAGAGATATAGGATGTTTGTATTTAAGAAAGTATGTGAAAAAGGGGGAACTAAGTTACACACTTGACCCTAAAGCATGAGTAGGCCTAAATGTACCTTGATCTTTTAGACTTGGAGAAAAATAATTTTTGAAAATCCTTTTTGGGGACGACACTCCGTTTTTGCTAAGTTTTGGGCTTCAAAATCTTTGATACGAGAAGGTGATCGAAAACATAGTAATGATATAAACAAATTATAATTACCAAATGGGAGATTAGTTACTAACAAATTCTTTTTAATCCTATGTCATTTAGGGCGTGCCTAAGTTGTATATGACTTAAGGTATAAAATAAAGTATGCAATCTAATATATAAGTGTTGTATACATGTGAGATAGAACAAAAATAATGCAACAAAGTGCAACAAGGCAGTAGACTAAGTTAGCGAAGCAGTAAATAATAGTAAAGGAATTTAGAGAAAAAGGATTAGACTATGGTACTTGGGCCTCGAAGAGGCAGGCCCAGCAGTAAAAGATACGGCTACAACTCACTTCAGACTTCCAGAAAAATGCAGCAGTACTGGGCTTCGGCCTGAGTTCCTTAGGAACTCAGCAGGACCAAACATATGTACATGTAAAAACAAGAAGGTCATTAGATACAGATTATGCATGTTCAACTAGGTATGAAACACGTAAACAAATGATTGAAGCAAAATATAACAAAATATCAATACGCAAATACTATGAGAAACTTATATTAATGTGGTTGTTATACATGACAAACAATTTACATTGAAAACCTTTCATTGTCATTAAACACTAAACCCCTAAAGAACAACAAGTATCAATGAATTAAGGGGCTTAGGAGAGAGTTCTACTCAAGGTCGATGCCCATTTTGAATCCCCCGATACTTCAAAGTTTCCAAGGTTTTCAAGGCCCAGGGCAATGCTTGTGCCAGTGAGAGAAGCCCAACCTAGAGTTAAACTCCACTCCTAAATACCCTAACCACTAACGACTCATTTTTTCCTATGGGTTTAAGTGCCAATGAGGCCCTTTCAATGTAAACTAACTACCATAATTGGTACTAGGCAAGCCAAAAACTCAATAAATTCCAACACTTTTAGATAAAAGATGAACTAAAACAGGTTTGAAAAATTAAAGCTTTCATAAACTAGATAAAAGGTCAAGACTCAACTCAAAAATTCCGAAAATCAGGGTGTCACTGAGTACATGAGCATCTATACAACAAAAGTCTGAAAATATTGTCTATGAAAAGCTAAAACTAAATACATAAAGCTAAATGATAGAGAGGGAGAATCAAGGTCTGCGGAAGCCGGACAGCAACCTCGAAATCTCTGAATGAATAAGTTGCTCAGATAATCAGCACCCACCCGGAAACACCTGGATCTGCACACGAAGTGCAGGGCGTAGCGTGAGTACAACCAACTCAGTAAGTAACAAGACTAACTATTGGATTGAAAGCAGTGACGAGCTTCACGGGTGCAGTTCAATTACAGAAATATGGCACAGAAAAGTATTCATGCTTTCAAGTTCGACAGTTAAGGCCAAAACAATTAAATCATGTCAAGTTCAATTAAAACATGATATAGTACATCTTAGTAACTACATGACTGTTATATATGCCAGCTGAAGTACAACAATACTGAAATCAGGTGCAAACTCTCAGAGTAATAGACACTCAGTCCTCCCATTCACTCCAACCTCATAGTCACTCATTCCTCACAATCACTCAATCCTCTCAGTCGCTTGGCACTCGCGCTCGAAACTCGCACTCTCACTCAGTAGGTACATGCGCTCACTGTGGATGTGCAGACTCCGGAGGGGAATTTCTAGCCCAATCACTATAATAGGCCAATCATATCATGAATCAAAATAACATGTTGCGGCGTGCAGCCTGCTCCCATAAATATCCTCACAATCAGGCCCTCGGCCTCACTCAGTCATCAATCTCTAGTCCCTCGGGATCTCAAGAATCATGATAATCAGCCCAAACAATGAAGATATAATGTATCAATAAAGGACAACGGAGACTGAGATAGAATATGCAGTAAAAGCTATGACTGAGTACAAAATGACAGTTTAACAAATAACTCAACATATAACATGACCTCTACGGGTCCCTACAGTTCCAACACATAGCCTAAGTATGATTTCTAACATGACTGGCAGCTCAATTGCTTTACACATGATGAAAATACGAATAACGACAAGATAAATCAGCTATGTAGTTCCATGGAATCGACCAAGTCACAATTCTTACGGTGCATACCCACACGCCCGTCACCTCAGCGCCAATCACATAACACATAATTCGGGATTTCGTACCCTCAAAACCAAGTTTAGAAGTGTTACTTACCTCAAACCGTGCAAATCCCTACTTTAACATGCCCTTGCCTTGCGAAACGGCCTCCGAAGACCTCGAATCTAGCCACAAACAGTTCGATACAATCGACACGAGCTAAAGGAATCAATTCCATAAGGAAATACTAAGTTCTTAATCAAAAGTCAAAAGGTCAACTCAAAGGTCGGCCCCCGGGCCCACGTCTCAAAATCTGATAAAAGTCATAAAATCCGAAAGCCCATCTAACCACGAGCCTAACCATACTAAATTTATCAAAATCCGACCCCAATTCCATACCCAAATCCCCAATTTAAACTCTCCAAATTCCTAGCCTCAACTCCCAAAATTACACCTCAAAACCATACAATCTAGGTGGCAAATTCAATAGGGAAACATAAATATTGAATTAATTTAACCACAAGTGAATTACCTCAAGAATCCCTTCGAAATCCCTCTCAAAACTTGCCTAATCCCGAGCTTGAAATTTTCAAAATGATGAAAATCACAGAACCCTCGATTTTAATACTCTTCCCAGTGTTTCCGTACCTGCGACAACTTAACCACATCTGCAGTGTCGCAAAAGAGACAATCCTTCCGCTTATGCGGTGAACCACTGGAACCAAGCCTTCGCACATGCGGAAAATACTCCGCTTCTGCGCAAACGCAGGTGCGACCATCTTTCCGCTCCTGTGCTGACCCCTCATTTTTGCGCTCAACCTCTCCGCATCTGCGACCACGCAGGTGTGGACAATCCATTGCACCTGCAACCATAGCCTTCCTCACTCATGGCCTCATCTGCGCTTCCCATCTCGCACTTGCAACCAAAACTCCACAGGTGCGATTGCACCAGAAGACTCCAGCTACATCACCTTGATCCGATAATCATCTGAACTTCACCGGAGGCCCCTGGGACCTCAACCAAATATACCAACAAGTCCAAAAATATGATACGAACTTAGTCGAGCCTTCAAATCACATCAAACAATGCTAAAACCATGAATCGCATATCGATTCATGCATAATAAACTTTTGAACTTCTAACTTCTACATCCGATGCCGAAACCTATCAAATCACGTCCGATTAACCCCAAATTTTGCACATAAGTGACAAATGAAACAACATACCTACTCCAACTCCCGGAACCCCAACCTAAGCCTGGTAGCCATGAAGTCCACTCTCGGTCAAACCTCTAAATTTCCAACTTTCGCCATTTCAACCCTAATTCATTTACGAACCTCCAAATCACAATTCGGACACGCTCCTAAGTCCAAAATCACCCAACGAAGCTAACGGAACCATCAAAACTCCATTCCAGAGCCATTAACACATAAGTCAATATCCGGTTAACCTTTTCAACTTAAGCTTCCAACCTTGAGACTAAGTGTCTTAATTCATTCCGAAACTTCTCCGGACCTGAACCAACTACCTCAACAAGTCACATAACAACAATTAAGCAGGGAATGGGCAGTAAATGGGGGAACGAGGCTACAACTCTCAAAACGACCGGCCGAGTTATTACAATAATACTCCCTACCACAGAAGTATACTTTTCCCTTGACAGAATATCATAAGGACACAAAGAATAGTTTCATTCTTGTAACTGCACTTCCTATACTAAATAAATGATGTGCATATTAAACAAGTCTGGAAATCAGATTTCAAACACATATGGGGAGGCAGAGACGTTATGGCATTGCAGTTAAAGATGTACACACTTAGGATCACATTTAAAGGGTAGGTAAAGAACACACAACTCAAATATGCAGCAGCCTAAAAATATAGATACTTTTGCCTCGGCAGACTAACTATAGATTGATTAGCTTGGATCTTATCACCAGTACATGTATAGATTAACAACACTACTTGGAACTTCTAAAAGCATTAGTAAAGGTTCAGACAAACAGTTATAACTTGCAACTTTTACAGGTGTTATTAGAGATACTGGAACATGATCAAAACTGTTAATAGGACTACATATTTTCAGATTTAAACAATGGAATTTCTAGAATGCTTAGCAGGATCACAGATTACCAATCTTACTTCATTTTTTAGAACCGAGGACAAAATCACATCTCCATAGTATTTAGCCTTAGGTAAACATTTGTGTCCAAGCAACAACAAAAGCAAATTCTCTTAGGGTTTGCAAAATAAGTTCAGTTCATCAGTAGGGAAAGAAAGGACCTAGTGCAATTTAAAGACAAAGTATAGGAACATGAAGTCATACATACAAACAGAGAGATATGTAACATTTTAAATCAACTACTCATAGATACTTTACATGATGTTATAATCATACAGAAGACAGAGTAAACTTTACAAAGTCAGCAATTTCATAAAAGAGATTAAAGACAAGAAAAGTGCTATACCAAACAAGTTTAACTCAGCCATGTAACTGAGGGTTCCATCTAAACATGAGGCAGTTATGTTTATCTTAACAACAATTACCATTCAACTATAACAAACATAATTGTGATATATTTTTATAAAAAAAAGGGATAACTTAATCTTAACATAGTATATGCAGAAGGGTTATTGATATTCATAATAGTTCAGATTAGTAAGAATGATTCACATATGTGCAACCAACAATTAGACATGAACATAAGACTATCATAATAATAACTCAGAAAGTTGCTCTCAGAGTTAACAGACACAGATATAGAGAAAGAGAGTACTTAAACACTTACACTTCTCATGCTTCAGTTATATGGTGAATGATATAAACTTATAAAATATCAGGATTATCCAAATTAGGATTATCAACAATAATGTCGACTACAAAGAAATAGAATGCAGGAAAATAGTATGTAGGGATAAAGATCACAACAGAAATGGAAACTATGAAGTCTACGTAAACATGAGAAGTCATTTAGAAACATTAAGGAAACTTAATCATGTAGACTATTTAGATTCAGAAATAAGAGTCATTAAGGTCACAACAGCTTAATCAACACTGATTAGAGACATTCAAAGTATGACAGATGACTACAAGTTAACAACACACTATCATGAATTGGAAATGACATTTATACACTAATTACAAATATCATAAACGGACATAATTGACAAAAGGTAACAACATGCTGATGATATTCAAGTAAGACAATCAAAAGAGAAGAGGGTGAAGGTGTGCTGACCTCCTCTAGGGCAGCAGACCAAATAATAATTTGTTTAGCCGTTTAGGATCCAAGAACTCAAAAACTACAACCAATGAGTACCTCAGAGCAAAATCAGAAATCGAGTACGAACTTAGCCTTAGTTGAAGAAGTTCTAAATCACTACTATATTTATTTTCTGCTTTTGTTAGGTGTTCTTGGTGTTGTTTTTCTTCGGTGGTTGGTGTTGTAGGTGAGAGCAATCAAGGCTCTATTTATAGCGCCATTTAAGGCTGTAGGATTTCAACAGATTTAAAATGATAGTGGAAAGTGACGAAGCTTAGATGATGCATGAAACGTATGAAAATTGAAGAAATCAGGGGGGAAATCATGAGAAGATTTACCTGAGTGGGGAATCGATCGTTAAAGGCAAAGAACCAATGGACAAATCCTAAAACCCAAAGGTCACTACATTTGACCTCTGGATATAGAATTCCCATAATGAATCTCCGAAGAAGCTCCATGCATGCTCTGATTTGACGGAGCATAAGAGGATTTGAACGATTTGAAGTTTCACTCTTTAGATAGGGTTTCAGATTAGGGATTTTGAATTGTAACGATGGAATTGTAAATGTTCAGGCGGGATTCGTGGTGTAGTAGGCACATAAGGGATGATTTTGAGTGATTTCGAGTAACCTTGCACAAATTTATGCAACATTTTGGAGATTGATGGGCTGATGACTTGAGAGAATAGAGAGAGGAAAGGGAAAGAGAGGCGGCTATGTCAAAAATAAAAATGATTAGGGTTTTGAGAGATTGGGAGGCCGTCTCTGAGTTAAGGTTAGGAGATCAAGTCTGGGTCGTTGATCTTTGAGATCAACGAACCTGATAATTTGAGATTAAACATTTTTTATGGGCGAAATTTGAGGGTCGTTGGATCCTGTGATCCAACGGTTGAGATTAAATCTCTGGATGCTTGAAAAATTATAGAGAAAATAGAGTTAAAAATTGTGGGCCGTTGGTTTAAGAAATGGTCGGCCCAGAGTGTGTGTGTTTGTTTTGTGAGTATGAGATGTGGGTGATGTGACAGATCGTGATTGCTTAAAAAGTGATGGAAAGGATTGCCAACAGGGATTGAAGGGGTTGTTTGGGTTGGGTATTTTCGGACTGAGCTTGGCTATTTGGGCCGAAATTACTTTAAAGATTTGTATTTAATTGGAGCTTTGCAATTGTAGCCTTTTGTCTTTTAATCCCTTTTGAAATTAATTTAAATAAACTTAACTAATTTCCAATAAAATGTGGTAAAATCATAATTATCAAATATACTACTAATTATTTTAATTAATTATTTATAAATACTTTATTGTTTTAATTATAGCGCTAATTTCAAAATATTAACATAGTAACCTAATTTACTAGAAACTAAGGAGTAATTTTGTCAAATTAATTATAAGGCCTATGTGATGTATTTTAATCATCTTAAAGTAGTAAATATTTTTCAATTACATAATACTAATATTAAGTGATCAATTTCAAAACTAATACTTAATTATTTTGCAGAAATATGTATTTATTACTAGAAAATACTTTCAAAATACTTATTATAAATTATTAAGCATAAGTAAATTAATTTTAAAAGGGAGGGTCAAAATTGGCCATCAACAATGACAATCGTGAATACATCTTCCATGTAATTCTAAGACCATATGAAACAACAAATCTACTATCCTTTACCCGATGATTGTGCATCACATAGCACGACATCAATTAGTTCCTGCACACAATAATATTAAAATCAAACATCAACAACACTAGTAGAGCGACTACGGTGTCCCTTCCTTGAAAACATATTACACCTTCTCTATATACTCTATCCACAAATATAGTCTACTCACTAGGATCGTCACCATGTATGGCACATTAAGAGACTCAACTCCTCGTTCTAAATATAAAGCTAAAGATAAGGACACATACGGATACCATATGGACAGTAATAATATCTGTGACTACCACATTCGATGCCTCAGCGTCCTTTATGGTCATTGCAAAGAACTCGGTAGTCCACCCGCTTCTTGAACACCTTGTGCACCTTGTCTATTACGTCCATGGGTACCTTGTGGAGTGGCTCTAGCTGGTTGAGTCTGAGTCTACGTAACTATAGCAGTTCCTTGGCTGTATAGCAGCCTGACTATTACTAGAATGACCCTTCGGACAATATTTAACGATATGTCCTTTTTCACCACAAGTAAAACAAGCACCAACAATACCCAAGCAACAACCACAGTGGTTCCTACCACATGTATTATATCTTGGATACTGTCCGAACTGAAATGAACTGTGATCCTTCCCATGCGACTGTTGCTGACCTTGCCTTACTGAAAACGCACTCCCAGAAGACTGCACCATTGACTCTGACTGAGTAGGCCTGGTGATACACCCCATATTATGTGAAAGTAAGCCATAAGTAAATTGATGAAAGCTCGAAAACGAGATGTTACATTCCGCATTTTTGTACGTTAAAAGTTTCATTGTAAGTTAATTGACGTAAGTTCGGGAATGAGATTATTTTGAAATTATAAGCATTATGCTATTCCAAACAAGTGATAAGTAAATTCGTGAAGCTGAGAGGGTAAGCAAATCGAAGAAATGAGTTTCGTCGAAGTTTGACATTTTGGGATAAAATACGGTCCAAGCTATAATACCCCGTATTTATGGAATAGTATCATACAAGGTACCACATGACCATGATAGTAAGGTGTATAAGATATATTAAAAGTGGGTAGTATTTTAAGTAATTTGAGATAATTCTTAATTATGTGAATAATTAATTAATTATTAATTAATGGGAGATTAACAAGTTAATCAAGTGATTAGTGGATAATTAATCCAGATATTTGGATACGTATTACATCTCCAAATGTGGCAGCCCTTAAAAGCCAGTTGATGACTCTTATACTCACTTTATAAGGTGTCACATTTAAGGCCAAGTCATCACCTTAGTGGGCCCCACACCCACTAAGGTATAAGACCTCTAAATTCACAAATAGAGGTGGATTAAATTAAGAGAGGTGGCTAAGAATTCAGCAAGTAACGATCTCAATCAAAACAATTTCATATGAAATTATACTGCGTAATAGCAACGGGATTTTGCGATTCTAAGGGAGTACGGTGTAAGTTTTCTCAAGCATATCATACGGATTTTCCCCTACTTCGATCCGTCGTTACGTGTTGTCGCAATTGACATGTGTTAGAGGAATTGTCAAGAGAATCGGCTTAGGTATGTTAAGGCTATCCCTTCTTTTTTTTTTGCCTGATCTATACCACACGAACGAAACGAGCGAATGCACAAATTTCATAAATGACTCTATTCATAGAAGTATTAGAGATGTCTATGTTCTTGAACTCTCATATGTCTTATTATTCTATCGTCTGTTTATGGGTCTCAGAAAATACATAAGTTGATAAAGTTTGTTTCATGATATTAATCAGAGGTATAACGGTCTTATGATGTTCCGAGAGATTTTATTAACGTACTTCTCATGCATTGCATTCATTTATACATGTACATTGATCCATGACCAGACGACGTTATATATGCGTATATATGTATATATATGTATATGGGATATGAGAAAAGGTTATGGCATTATATACGCACCACCACCTGATCAGCTGGTATACGTTGATAATATTGCCCACAGTGGCAAATGATATGATGGGATGCCCTCAGAGGCTTGATGATGTTATGTATACATATTCCTATGCATGGTATGGCATTCATATGCATATGCACGACATTTTAAATATTAAATGATTCACAAAGCAATTTAGACTTACATGTCGAGTCTTTTACTCCATGTTTCTCTCATGTCTATTATTTACTGATTTTCATTCCTTACATACTCAGTACATTATTGGTACTAATGTCCCTTTTTCCTGGGGACGTTGCGTTTCATTCCTGCAGGTCCCGATAGACAGGTCGAGAGTCTTTCAAGTAGGCTATAAGCTCAGCGGAAGATGTTGGTGCGCTCCATTTGCTCTGGAGTTGCTTATTTGGTCAGTATAATTAGGATATGTATTGATTGGTATGGCGGGGCTCAGTCCCGATCTTTATGATACTTATTTACTCTTAGAGGCTTGTAAGCAAATGACATGTATACGGATACTTGTATGGCCTTGTCGGCCTATGTTTTGAGTTTACAAATGATCATGTTGGGTTTTTAGACCCGTATGTCACATATGTAAGTTTTTATATCAGGTTGGGTCGTCCTATATTGAGTACTACCCCATGTTCATTCTGGTTAGCCCATGATGTCCCGTTTGGCCCATTTGCCAATGAAAGTACGATAAGAATGATATGTTATTTTGGTACTCGGTTGAGTAAGGTATCGGGTGCCCGTCGCAGCTCATAGGTTTGGGTCGTGACAAAAGTGGTATCAGAGCAGTTTTGTCCTAGGGAGTCTACAAGCCGTGTCTAGTAGAGTCTTGTTTATGGGTGTATCGTGCACCACACTTATAAGCAAGAGGCTACAGGGCATTTTGGACTATCACCCTTTCTTCTTACTCTAGATCGTGAGCTCAGTTGTAAGAACTCAATTTCTAATCTCTATCTTATTCATAATACGACGATACCTACACCTAGAAAGACAGTTGGTAAAAGATTGAATGTGGCTATGGAAGAGTTGAGTCAGAGGAACTCGATTTTTCATAATGCTTATGATGAGTAAATGTAAGGTCTCCAGCAGATCGTGTGTGTACTAAGATGCATGAACTTCTAGAAAAGGAGCCCTAAGGCATGAATATCTATCCACCTATATGGTAAAAAGCAACGAGAATTAGAAGATAGATACAAGTTTTAACAAGTAAAAGGAGCAAGATGAAGAAGGGTACGAGGTACTTAGCTAGTGAAGATTATCATTACTTACCACTTAGAAAGGGAAACATTGAGTTACCTTAAACAGTAACAGAGGTATGTATATTTGGCTATACCCATCTCAGTTATGCCCTATGGGGGCTAACATGTGTCATTTAAGAGAAGGATGGGATATCAGGAATCCAGTTGGGATTAGAGTAACCCAAAATGGTGAATGGATTGTTTGTGTTAGTTGACATTTCTGAAGGATATTGCAAATATGCTAATAAATCTCCTTGTGAGACACCCAGATGGTGCACTCTAAAATAGTACAGCAAGATATGAGTACTACAAAGACATGCACTGGAAGCCTTGAACGGATAAATATTACCTTAGTGTGGCTCCTGTCCCTAGTAGAGAAAAAATATTAGGCAATCCGAAGAGCCAGCGGATGAAGTGAGGGGAGCTAAAAGCAAAAGAATGTCTTGTTGAAAGTTTTCAGAATAAAGTGATAGACAGAAATGTTTGCAGAAAATAAGAAGAGAGTTAATGTGATACATGGATGACAACGGTAGGACAAAAAATGACTGTATTACAGAGTCTATAGTTAAGTAAAGGAAAAGACGAAAGGTGACAGGCCTTGAGACCACAAAAGAGTAAAGGCCATACAGTCATACCCTCGTTTCGAGAAATAAGTTCGCGACTCTAACGTGATTACTAGAAGAAAAAGTTAGACCCCAGAATAATAGAAATCAGTATGGGCTGGTGAACAAAATAAACTAAATATGAGTTAAGGACTGAGTGACTGGATAATAGTCAGCATCATGAGAATTTCATATTATGTTCCGGCGACAATAGAATGGACAATAGAAGAAGATTCATGAGAAATTCAGAGAATGGTCATTCAGGAAGACGCTCCCTAAAGCAAGCAATGTGAGCAAAGTTAAGCCTAAGGGACTCCATGTGACAGTCACACTAAGTGTTACCCTCGCGAGTAAGGAAATTTTCTATCCATGGTACAGGAGGATTACTGCAAGGCGAGTAAGGGTCATCGATGATGTGAAAATACACCAAAGATGAAGAGGTAAAAATACATAGATTAATCGTAGCACTAAATCTTAGTACTCTCCTAAAGGGGGGAATGGAGTGATGTGGCACTAAGTCAGAATTAAGTGGTTCTAGTAATTATGGAATGGTAAAGGAAGAATGAGATCAAAATGAGAAAGGGATGAGATTGCACTTATCTAAATCCTACCGATATGCTATGATTCTAGAACATTATGCAAGCACGACATCAAGGAAAGGAAGTAAGGGTTCCTACCTGGGATGTTATGGATAAATAAGGAACCAGTGCGAGAGGTAAGTTAAGACAAAGGAAATAACCCAAGAAAGATTACGTAGAATATTAATATGAGAATGGGCCAACTAATAGTTAGTAGATTCAAGAAAAGCCTAGTTACGGCTAGACAAGAAGACACAGACAAATCAACAGATCGTGCAATATAAACATAGTGAACCCTAATGTCATTATAATACTTGAGATATATTCAGATAGGAGTCGGGGTAGTTAAAGGTACCGTATGAACGTTACGGGAATAAAAGAGAGTGCCACTGGGAAGACAGTCAAAATATCAGTTCAGAAGCAACCCTATAAGTACAATGGCGTGGAGGTAAGTAACTAAGGATAATCATAGGTGAGTACGAACATCAGAATTTTTATTAAGTATACGATGTAATAAGCTCAAACCTTTACAAAAGTCAAAGGGGATTCTCTAAGTACTACAATGAAAGACTAGCTGAGGAAATAAGGAAGAAGGTTTCAACCTAAGCACAATGACCTAAAGAGGAAATGGTCTTGTAACAACAGTCTTACAACAACATTGTACGCGCTCTATAGAAAGTGGCACCTATCGTGGCTAATGAACGGGAAGTAAAATCAGAAGTAATATTCAAGATCATATGAGTTGTATGGAATTCCAATATGTGTGGGCACTAAGGTAAGCTAAGTATGCGTGTAACAAGGGGCCATGAAGACCAGGAAAATTAATAGCTTACGTTTAAAGAAAGTTGAAAAGGAACAAAAGAAATTATTCGATCAATGATCCAGAGTTAGTTACGTTATGAACGCACTTAAGATTTCGGAGCATTATCCATGCAGCATATATGTTGGCAATCATACAGCTGTAGAAGACTCTGGTATAAGTTAAAAGAAAAAAATTGAGTCCAGGTCATAGACAAAAGATTGAATTGTTAGATAAAGGTATCATGGATATTCCATAGCGCCCATGAAAGGCTAAAGTAATAACTAATACCATGAGTCGCAGATCGGAAGATAACTTAAGCCTACATAAAGATTGATCAGAGGAAAGAGGAAACTAAAGAGTTATATCAACTAAGTAAATCAGGAGTTTGATTATTGGACCCAGGAAATTATGGACATCGTGATTGAGAACATTGCAGAATCACTCTTAATATCAGAGGTGCAAGAGTGATGGTACAGTAGCCATATTTTGTAACGGCTCTACGATAAAGCCAGTTAAAAGAGTACCAGCCTCATAAGAAGTCAGTGTGAAGATCTCACTGAATCATGTAAAGTCGTGCAAGTTAATAGAAGTTCAAGTTGTGGATGTGAATTGTACCTATGTGGAAGGGAGGCCACGAAAGAGATAAAAGATGTGATGCGAGACTTTAAGATAAGTAAGGTAAAGGTGTACAACATACGAGATACTCAAATACAGTAGGTTGTGAATAGTCCATACTTAAGATAGAAGGCTAGAAGCGCAGGGATTCAGTATCCAAGAATGATAGCGGCATCGTCAGTAGCATATCTTCCGGCCTATGGTTACTAGGTACAGAGAGATCTAGCCAAGAGAGTAAAGAAGAGTTAGAGACGATGTGATGTCTCGCTTGATGTTCTAGAATAACATAATGAAATTTATGGTGTAAGCAAGTTGAAAGGTTGGGAGTAATATAAATAGATATGTATAGGTCGCAAGCTATTGTATGGTGAAGCGACAAGGTTCTAAAAGACAAGAGTAAGGATAAGAGAGGGTGAGTGAGAAGGTGACGAGAATGGATAAGTCTTCAAGATTAAGCCCATATAAACAAGAGAGCTAATGGTTTCTCTAAGTTATAGAGAGCTCAATATAGCCTGATAGAACTCAAAGGAGTCTAAGACTAGTAGCATTTAGAAGAGATGGAATGTTGCCCTGGTAGTAGAATGAGGGTGTAATTGTGGTAAATAAAGGATGATGTTTGGGCCTTCAATTGAGTAATGATTTGAAGAGAATTTCATGAATTTTGATGCTATAAAAATATGGTTATTGAAGTACAGTATTGCCGCTAAGTGGATCAGGAAAATCACTTCAAATATTTCTCGATGCACATAAGCCCTAGTGGCAAGGTATTACGTAAAAAGTTTCAAGTTATCAGTGGTATATTATAGATCAATATTGAGGTGAATAAACAATGGATGGACAAAAGTCACAAAGTATAAGATGAGACTAGGCCGTCATTCTTAAACAGTAATGAGGAAGCATTAAAGGCCTTAGATTTATACATATGGGATAAGCAATGAAAGTAACCTGGAGTTCAGTAACATACCTTAGTAACGATAAATCGAAGTAAGAGTTATGGTATAGTATGACCTACCTAGATACAGTAAAGTCATATAACCGGGCCTATAAAATAAGATATAGCAATATTCGTAAGTTTAACGAAGTATCGAGCAAAGAACTTCAGTATACCTATGAATGCCCAAAGAGACATATTTTCAAGATCTGTATATGCTTATAAAGTGACGCCTAGAGATTAGCTAAAAACTGGAGGAAAAAGGAGCGAAGAGTCGCATAGGCGCACATACAAGGAAAAAGTCATACAGGCTGCATGACGGAAGGTAGCAAGAGTTACGAAATTAGATGGATTCTGACCACAAGTCATTGTGTAAGAAAAAGGCCTAAAAGAGAAAATGCCCTGGCCTTTGGATTTATTCACAAGTTTGTTGCCTGAAATGGAAAGGAGAGTATTAAAGTATTCGCAAGAGCTATGGGTTATGAAAATGATAACTGCATCAGTCAATATTCGAGGACGAATGTTCCAAAGGGGGGGAATGATGTTACACCCATGTTTTTGTACATGAAAGTACGCCATAAGTAAATTAATGAAAGCTCGGAAACGAGATGTTACATTCCACATTTTCGTACGTTAAACGTTTCATCGTAAGTTAATCGACGTAAGTTCGGGAATGAGATTATTTTGAAATTATAAGCATTATGCTATTACAAACAAGTGATAAGTAAATTTGTGAAGCTGAGAGGGTAAGCGAATCGAAGAAATGAGTTTCGTCGAAGTTTGACATTTTGGGATAAAATACGCTCCAAGCTATAATACCCCTTATTTACGGACTAGTACCATACAAGGTACCACATGACCATGATAGTAAGGTGTATAAGGCATGTTAAAAGTGGGTAGTATTTTAAGTAATTTGATATAATTCTTAATTATATAGGTAATTGATTAATTATTAGTTAATGGGAGATTAACAAGTTAATCAAGTGATTAGTGGATAATTAATCCAAATATTTGGATAAGTATTACATCTCCAAATGTGGAAGCCCTTAAAAGCCAGTTGATGACTCTTATACTCACTTTATAAGGTGTCACATTTAAGGCCAAGTCATCACCTTAGTGGGGCCCACACCCACTAAGGTATAAGACCTCTAAATTCACAAATAGAGGTGGATTAAATTAAGAGAGGTGGCTAGGAATTCAGCAAGTAACGATCTCAATCAAAACAATTTCATACGAAATTATACTGCGTAATAGCAACGGGATTTTGCAATTCTAAGGGAGTACGGTGCAAGTTTTCTCAAGAATATTATACAGATTTTCCCCTACTTCGATCCATCGTTACGTGTTGTCACAATTGACATGTGTTAGAGGAATTGTCAAGAGAATCGGCTTAGGTATGTTAAGGCTATCCCTTCTTTCTTTTTGGCATGATCTATATGACACGAACGAAACGAGCGAATGCACAAATTTCATAAATTACTCTATTCATAGAAGTATTAGAGATGTCTATGTTCTTGAACTCTCATATGTCTTATTATTCTATCGTCTGTTCATGGGTCTCAGAAAATACATAAGTTGATAAAGTTTGTTTCATGATATTAATCAGAGGTATAACGGTCTTATGATGTTCCGAGAGTTTTTATTAACGTACTTCTCATGCATTGCATTCATTTATACATGTACATTGATCCATGACCAGACGGCGTTATATATGCGTATATATATACATATATGTATATGGGATATGGAAAAAGGTTACAGCGTTATATACGCACCACCACCTGATCAGCTGGTATACGTTGATAATATTGCCCACAGTGGCAGATGATATGATGGGATGCCTTCAGAGGCTTGATGATGTTATGTATACATATACCTATGCATGGTATGACATTCATATGCATATGCACGACATTTTAAATATTAAATAATTCACAGAGCTATTCAGACTTACATGTCGAGTCTTTTACTCCATGTTTCTCTTATGTCTATTATTTACTGATTTTTATTCCTTACATACTCGGTACATTATTTGTACTGACGTCCCTTTTTTCCGGGGATTTTGTGTTTCATGCCCGCAGGTCCCGATAGACAGGTCGAGAGTCCCCCTAGTAGGCTATCAGCTCAGCGGAAGATGTTGGTGCGCTCCATTTGCTCCGGAGTTGCTTAGGTCAATATAATTAGGACATGTATTGATTGGTATGGCGGGGCTCAGTCCCGACCTTTATGATACTTATGTACTCTTAGAGGCTTGTAAACATATGTCATGTATACAGATATTTGTCAGGCTGAGAGGCAGCATGTCTTCTACTATGAGCTCTACTCTGATGAGCCCCAACTCAACCTACTTGCTAAGACAACCAATTCTTGTATTCTTAACGCATATAAAATAATATTACTAAATATAAAGTAATTATCCAACTAAAACCATAATTTATTTATAAATTATGATGAGCCCTCAAATAATAAATATCTAACCCAAATTCCATACTAAGACAATGGAGCATCTAACAAAGTAATAGAAGTCAAACTGACGGGGATGCAAACCCGAAAGAAATAATAAACATAAGATAGGTAGAACTGAAACATCGGCCTCCAAGAATGATGCAGCGGCTCACCTCAGCTATAGAATCCACTCAACGAACTCGTTAGCCACTAGCCTCGTCCTCATAAATAGTACCTGCATAGACATATAGGTAAGGAATGAGTTATACGTAAATATAACCCAGTAAGATCCTCGACCCTCCACTATGAATACCTCTGGAACAAGTGTAAGAAAATAAAAACACACAACGAGCACAAAAATAATATGTACAAAAATTCTTTCACTAGATAATTACTCTATAAGGCCCAAATAATTATTCAACAACAACACCATATATCTCAGCACAATCTATACTAAGGACTTGTCATAAACGATAGTGCAGGAAATTAACCAAACACCCCAACAAGTCTACGACAGCATACTCAATGCTCCAAATCTATCACGGCGGCATACACAATACCCCAAATATATTACGACAGCGAAGAAATAATTTCTAATGCCTCAGCACCATAGCACGAGGCTACGCCACACCACACCATACCACAAATCACTTATAATTAATTTTATTACAAAATAATATATATTTGCGGCTGGTCAAAGACCACCGATTCTGCCAAGCGCACGCTCGTCCCAACACATGGACCAGACTGACAAAACATACATTCAAAACGAGTTTTGAAAAAGCAAGTATCAAAGCTTAACGTCTCACTTACCTCGCTAACAAGAAGTTTTCCAACCTTGCAACGTCCAGAACACCAACTAAACGGCCTCCAATCGCCTCAATCTATCCAAAATATTGGATAACACGTCCTAATTAAGCTAGGTGAATAATTTCCTATATAAGGTCAAAATCAGGCCTGCCCGATTTTGCTGTTTGATCGAGACAAGGGAGTTGCATCGGGGGTAGCCTCGTAATAAATCAGACCAGAGCTCGAAGATGAGACATCAAGCCTAGAGATCGAAGTGTACGTTAAGACCAAGGCCAGCAACAATCGAGATCAAGTATGATCGACTTCGAGGGGAGCATAATAACGGAATGGCGAGATATCAGTAACCGGTCGAAGATCACGACGTGAATCTCGGGACGAATATCCGTGATTGGTCAAAGATCATCGTGTGAATCTCGGAACGGACCAAATCAGAAACGGTTAACTAGTTGTTTATACGATTTCCTTCTATAATCAGAGACAAACCATAATTAGGTTTCCTCTACTATATAAAGAGGAGTTCCAATCATTTGTAGGGCATCGTAATTCACTGATAAGAATATACATATATGCTGCTTTCTTTGTCTTACTTACTGTTCATCACCGCTTGTTCCATCCTCTGCTATTCTTATTAACTAAACCTCGAGACTATCTCGAATCGAGGTTGAGGCATTGTTTACATATTGGTTTGATTTATTTTATTGTCCAATTTATCTATTTAGTTCATCGTTTATCAATTGGTGCTGATTTAAATCACATATCCTTAAAACCACAATATAAGTTTAATTGTTACTCAATTTTTAGGGTAAACAGTTTGGCGCCCACCGTGGGGCTAAGGATAATAGTGATTGTTCAGTACTGATTCTGGTAAAATGCACTATTTTACGCTTGTTCTTGTCAAGTATGTTTGCTTTCAGGTTAAAACGTGTCAAACTCACAAAACGCATCCACACACGGTGACAACGACCTCGGATTCCATGGTGAAAACAAAAATGTTATTGCTCCAGGAGTCGAGGTGCCACAGGCTAATTTTGGGGGAGCATCGGTTGACAACCCAGTCGATGTCAGTTCGCACGTTGCTCTAAATGCGAACCTAAGCGCAGGTCTCGATGGGAGAGTACGCAAAGAAGGGCGATCTAGTGACCAAGGAACATAGGGCAGATGAGACGAAGGAGTCAGTCTCCAAGTGATATTCGAGATGCTTCAGACTCAGCAAGCCGCTAATGCTCAGTTACAAAATCAACATAGAGCTCCGAATAGGGTCGAGCCAGAAATTACTAATCGTACCGAGCCAGTACCGGAAAGGGCAAATGGTAACGAATCGGGGACTGATCCTACAGTAATGAAAATGCTCGAGGAGCTCAGCAAAAGAATTGAATCGGGGGAGAAGAGAATCGAAGCCAACGATAAAAAAGTGGAAACATACAACTCTCGAGTTGACCAGATACCAGGGGCACCGCCAATCTTGAAAGGGATGGATTTGAAGAAGTTTGTACAAAAGTCGTTTCCTCCAAGTGTGGCTCCGAAGCCTATTTATAAAAGTTTCGTATGCCAGACATACCCAAATATAATGGGATCACCGATCCCAACGAGCAGGTTACTTAATATACATGCGCTATCAAGGGTAACGATTTAGAAGATGATGAAATCGAATCTGTGCTGTTAAAAAAATTCGGAGTGACCCTTTCGAAGGGAGCAATAATTTGGTATCACAACCTGCCGCCAAATTCCATCGACTCATTTGTCATGTTAGCAGATTCTTTCGTAAAGGCACACGCCGGGGCCATAAAGGTCGCAACGAGGAAATCGGACCTTTTCAAGGAAAGACTAAGGGATAATGAAATGCTGAGAGAGTTCGTATCCCGATTTCAAATGGAACACATGGAGTTGCAACCGGTCACAGATGATTGGGCCGTTCAATCTTTCATCCAAGGGTTGAACGAGCGGAGTTCGATAGCATCACGTCAGTTGAAACAAAAGTTGATCGAATATCCAGCTGTAACTTGGGCATTGCACAATCGATATCAATCGAAGATCAGGGTCGAGCACGGCCAATTAGGAGCCCCTTCCAGTTCAGTACATCCAAATAGGTCGGCAGTTAAAAACTAGTGGGACGTCAACAAGGAGCCAAGATGGAACAGAGACCGATATCAACCATATACCACAGATCGAAGGAACAATGGTTCAGGACGCAATTCTACCCGAAGTGATCAAAGAACTAATCGAGGACAGAATTCTCGAGGACTTATGAGCAAAAGTGGTTTTGACAAGTATGCCGATCTCACAGAGGCACCTCGATTATCGGAATATAACTTTAGCATCGATGCATCGGGTATTGTATCGGCAATCGGAAGGATCAAAGATACTAGGTGGCCCAGATCCATACAAACTAATACTTCCCAAAGAAACCCAAATTTGATGTGCAAGTATCATGGCACACATGGTCACAAGACCGAGAATTGTAGGCAATTAAGGGAGGAGATAGCCCATTTATTCAATGAGGTCCACCTTCGAGAGTTCCTCAGCGATCGAGCCAAGAATCATTTCAGAGAAAGGGACGCTAATAGGAAAAATGAACAGGAGGAACCCCAACATGTCATTCATATGATCTTCGGTAGGGTCGACATTCCACAGAGACCCATATTCAAACGCACTAAGGTATCAATCACTAGGGAAAAACGAGCCGGAGATTATGTGCCCGAAGGCACTTTATCATTCAATGGCAAAGAAGCAGAAGGCATTTCTCAGCCCCACAATGACGCTCTGGTAATTTCTATCTTATTAAATAAAGTTCAAGTTAAGTGTATTTTAGTGGATCCAGGTAGCTCAGCGAATATCATCCGATCGAGGGTCATGGAGCAGCTCGGCCTACAAAATCAAATCGTGTCCGCAGCTCGGGTCTTAAACGGCTTCAATATGGCTAGTGAAACAACTAAAGGGGAGATTATTCTACCGGTGAACGTGGCTGGAACCATTCAAGATACCAAGTTCCACGTAATCGAGGGCGACATGAGGTACAATGCACTACTCGGAAGACCTTGGATCCACAATATGAGGGCAGTCCCTTCGACTCTCCACCAAATGATGAAATTCCCGACGTCGGCCGATGTAAAAACAGTATACGGGGAGCAGCATGCTACAAAGGAAATATTTGTGGTCGATTAGGTAACACTGATATCGACACTATCAACCTCTAAAAGGTCGAGCATCAAAAGTAAACAGGAAGTCAAATAGCAATCACAGCCACCAGCCTCGACCGAATCAGGGAAGCAAGAGATAAAAAAGAAGAAGAGGAGGATTTTCTGACCCCTCGAACCTTTATTGTTCCCGAAGATTCTGATGCCATCCAATCAACGGTTGAAGAGCTGGAACAGGTTATATTGATCGAGTACCTACCCGAGCGAAAGGTATACCTGGGAAAGGGATTAACCCCCGAACTCAGGAAAAAGCTTATTCAATTTCTTATTGATAACATAGATTATTTTGCTTGGTCCCATTTAGACATGACAGGGATCCCACCGGAGATAACGACGCATCGGCTAAGCCCGAACCCTAGGTTCAAACCGGTGAAGCAAAAGAGAAGACCCCAGTCCGAGGTAAAGCATGCATTCATAAAGGACGAGGTAACTAAACTTCTCAAAATAGGGTCCATTCGGGAGGTGAAATATCCCGAATGGTTAGCCAATGTAGTTGTAGTCCCTAAAAAAGGGAACAAACTTAGAATGTGTGTAGATTATAAGGATTTAAACAATGCGTGCCCCAAAGAATCTTTTCCACTGCCTAACATCGATCGCATGATCGATGCCACGGCCGGCCACGAGATCCTTACTTTTCTCGATGAACCCGGAGTACAGTCAAATCCAAATAAACACGGAGGACCGAGAAAAGACTTCATTTATCACCAAGTATGGAACATAGTGTTATAATGTAATGCCCTTCGGGCTAAAAAAATACAGGAGCTACTTACCAATGCCTAGTAAATAAAATGTTCGAAGAACAAATAAGTAAATCAATGGAAGTTTATATCGACGAAATGCTAGTTAAGTCCCTCCGCGCAGAGGACCATTTTGCTCATTTGCAGGAAACGTTCTAGAGTTTAAGGAAATACAACATGAAGCTCAACCCCGAGAAATGTGCTTTCGGGGTCAGTTCGGGCAAGTTCCTTGGCTTCATGGTATCGAATCGAGATCAACCCCGAAAAAATCAAGGCTATTGAAGACATCACCTTCATGGACAGTGTAAAAGTCATGCATAGGCTGACTAGACGGATAGCTGCCTTAGGCTGATTCATTTCGAGGTCATCGGATCAAAGCCACATATTTTTCTCTCTGCTCAAAAAGAAGAACGATTTCTCTTGTACCCCGGAATGCCAACGGGCATTAGAGGAATTGAAGCGATACTTATCGAGCCCACCACTGCTTCACACTCCAAGGGCAGATGAAAAATTTTACTTGTATTTGGCAGTATCGGAAATTGCGGTAAGTGGTGTCCTAGTTCAGGAAGAGCAAGGTATGCAATTTCCCGTTTATTATGTAAGTCGAACCTAATTACTAGATATCCTTGATAACAACACGATAGGGGTCCAAGAATTACTAAAGAAAATCAAGAAACGTGCGGAAGCTAAAAGAAAATAAAGAAACAAAAAAACAACGGAAAATTAAAGATAGATTGAATTCAAGAAACTGAAGTTGAATCCTAACAACAACAATTAGCTAACAAAGAACTAATCGCCTTCGATAGAGAATAAAAAACAAGAGATAGATTGTGAAACCCGATCCTTTAGAATAACAAGAACAACAATAAGCCTATGCTTATCACCTTTCTTGAATACCTAGAAGTGATCTAAGATTTCGAAAGAGTTTAATCTTACCACCTTAAGTTGAGTCTTAAAGGTTGAAGAATAAATCCAAGAGTAGCCACACACAAGAGTGCAAGAAAAATCTCACAATCAACATGCCTATAGGAATGACTTCCCGTCAAACAACAAAACTCACATTCTAGCAATTTATCACATGAAAACTCATTAGACACTTGAATAAGAGAAGAAAGAACATTTAACTCATTAGCAAGCCTCTTCTCATAAATTTCATGCCTCTTTCCACCATGGAATGTATAATCATCTATGTCATACTCAATTTCAAAAGGAAGCAAATTACTCTTGCACTTTAACTTAGATATTACAGTTAATGACTTGATATGCATCAAAATATCATCATCCACAAAAATTATAAAGTCACCAATATAATAAATAAGAGTATAGTTCATTACCTCCAAAAATATCTTAGGTGTTCTAGGAAGGCCAAGAATGTGAATGAACCACTTATACATATCATACTTGGACTTATTTACTAATGGAACAACATCACCTTGTATTCTTTTATGCAATGGTTCCAGCTTAGCAATGGCTTTAGGAAACTCTATGTTATAAACCTAGAAATAAGAATTAAAATAGTCAAAAGGTTCAATAACAAAGAATTTAACCAAGCTTTTATCTTCCACCATCCAACAAGAATAAATTTTACCTAATTCATGTTGGAATCCAATTGGATCCTTTGCCACCACTTCTCGTGCCTCACCTCTCCTTTCCAAATTAGGAGAAGCAGAAACTAGATATCCACATTTGGAGAAATTGGCACTTGCACTGATAAGCGCCTCTAGAAAGTCAAGACCATACTTTCAATGTCACCCCATATGTGTATTAACCACTTACCCACTTCGTAATAGTTTGCACAAACCCGGACTATCGGGCCGATTGGCCAAATGGGCCATCAAATTCAGTGGGTACGATATCGAATATCAACCCCGGACGGCCATCAAATCTCAAATTTTAGCGGACTTCATGGCCGATTTCATGCCAACCCTCGTACCCGAAATCGAAAAGGAACTCTTATTAAACTCAGGTACATCATCGGTGGTATGGACCCTTTTCACAGACGGTGCTTCGAATGTGAAGGGGTCCGGGCTAGGCATCGTTTTGAAGCCGCCCACAGGTAGCACTATTAGGCAATCTATCAAAACTTCTAGGTTGACTAACAATTAGGCCGAGTATGAGGCCATGGTTGCAGGTCTCGAGCTAGCTAAAAGCTTAGGAGCAGAAGTCATTGAAGCCAAGTGTGACTCTTTAATGGTGGTGAACCAAGTAAACAAAACTTCCGAAGTTCGAGAGGATAGAATGCAAAGGTATTTGGACAAGCTGCAGGTAACCTTCCACCGTTTTAAGGAATGGACTTTATAGCATGTACTTCGAGAACAAAATAGTGAGGCCGATGCACTTGCAAGTTTAGGGTCATCGGTCGAGGAAGATGAGATCAGCTCGGGGACTGTCGTTCACTCTCGAGATCCGTGATCAGGGAAGGTCACACCAAGATAAACTCTACAAGCTTAACCTTGGATTGGAGGAATAAATATGTTGAATACTTTGAAGAACGGAAAGCTCACATCCGACCCTAAAGAGTCGAGGGCCCTACGAACCAAAGTTGCTCGATTCACATTGGTTGAAGATGGAGCATTATATAGAAGGACATTCGATGGACCATTGGCAGTATGCTTAGGACCAGGAGACACCGATTATGTTCTACGAGAAGTCCATTAAGGCACTTGTGGGAACCGCTCCGGTGCCGAATCACTGATTCACAAAATCATTAGAGCACGATACTACTGGGATAGCATGGAAAAAGACACTAAGGAGTTTTTTTGAAAATGTGATAAATGTCAAAGGTTTGCACCAATGATCCATCAGGCCGGAGAACAACTTCATTCAGTCCTATCCCCATGGCCATTCATGAAATGGGGGATGGATATCGTCGGCTCTCTGCCATCGGCCCCAGGTAAAGCCAAGTTTATTTTATTTATGACTGATTATTTCTCTAAATGGGTTGAAGCACAGACGTTTGAGAAAGTGAGAGAGAAAGAGGTTATTGACTTTATCTGGGATCACACCGTATGTTGATTTGGGATACCTGCCGAAATAGTATGTGACAATGGAAAACAATTTATCGGCAACAAAGTGACGAAATTCCTCGAAAACCACAAAAAAAAGGATATTATCAACGCCGTATCACCCTAGTGGGAACGGACATGACGAGTCGACGAACAAGACTATTATTCAAAACCTAAAGAAAAAGTTGAACGAAGCTAAGGGGAAATGGAGAGAAATTCTACCCAAAGTCCTTTGGGCATATCGAACAACGTCAAAATCCAGTACAGGGGAAACCCCGTTCTCCTTAGTATATGGCTCTGAAGCCTTAATTCCAGTCGAAGTCAGGGAACCCAGTGTCAGGTTTTGACATACAACATAAGAGTTAAATCACAAGGCTATGAATACTAGCCTTGAATTATTGGATGAAAAACGAGAAGCCGTACTCGTTCGAATGGCTGCACAAAAGCAACGAATCGAAAGATACTACAATAGGAGAACCAAACTTCACCACTTATTAGTCCTGAAGAATGTCACCATCAACACTCAAGATCCTAATAAAGGGAAGCTCGGCCCAAATTAGGAAGGATCCTACCAAGTCCTAGAGATCGTCGGAAAGGGATCTTATAAGCTCGGCACGATGGACGGCGAACAACTACCAAATAATTAGAACATATCGCTTCTCAAATGGTATTATTGCTAAGGTATGACTTTATTCCCTTTTTTCATTTATATATTCGACACTAACTCACTGCAGATGATCGATCGAAGATATCGAGACCTCAGGTTTTAAAGCACGCGTTGCACTCTTTTTTCCTTAGATCGATTTTTGTCCCAAGTGGGTTTTTCCGGCGAGGTTTTTAACGAGGCAACAATTATGTGCTACTTGAGGACAATTCAATAGTATCCAAGGCTTCTTTATAATCAACCTCGAATACTGGGGGGCATCACCCTCGAATGTTACATTTTTGAGGAAAATACTTCGTGTCAAAGGGTCTCGATAAAGAAACTTTGTAATGGGCCAAACGATCGAATGAACCGTATTCGTATAGATTAGTCTAACCCCGATGGCAAAACATGTACGCATGTATAAATTATACAAAGAAGCATTCTTTCTATATCAAACACCTTGTGTCTCAAAGAAAATTTTCTACTATACAAGCTCCATACTTATGATTTTGTGAGAAATAGCTCAAAGGCCAAGTGCAAATATACCTCGTACACTCAGGGACTACCATCGACGATCGACATATTCGAGTAATTTAAACTCAAATTCATAAGACCTCAAAGAGGCACCCTTCAATCTATAGGCTAAGGGCATCACTATCAGGGACTAACACTTCGAACAAGTTCGAAGTGTTATTGGGAAACAAGCCCAAGATGCATACCCAAAGGCTACGGCCAAATTAAAGCGGCTCGGAGACGTCCGAATTCCGCAATAAAAATAGGCCTTCGAATTCTTTGAAAAACCGATTAAAAAAGGCTACCCTCGGCATATAATCAAAAGGGCTTCGATAACACCAGCCCTCGAAAAACCTTAAGAGGTATCAAATTATCTTAACACAAACGTGCTAAGGCACAAAAAGCAAAGGGGTTTCAATCGATATCGAACTCTCAAAAAACTCAATGGGTAAAGAATATGTATTAAGACATAAAGGAATATTTTTTTACTAAGTCTTCTAAGCCGAAAAAGGGAAAATATAGCCATCTTTTAGAGGCCATATTGGCCCAATCTAAAGAGCCTAAGGGCCAATACACTTAGAGTTCGAGATTTTGTTCTCACTCAATTCGGACCTAAGGGATACACTATTCCGAGCTCAAATAAAATATAGCTCGAGGATTCATCATTATTTGATATAAAACCTTAAGGGGTCTGTTACTATGAGTTCGAAACTTACTCGTAATCGACTATAAAAGCAATACACTTACGGCTTTGATCAAGCCATCCGAAATTAAAATCCTGAATATATTGTTAAGCTCGGGGATTCACCCTCGCTTAACTAAAAAACCTAAGAGTTTGTTCTACTCTGAGTTCGAGCTATTGCTCACTCGATTATAGAGGCTACAGTAACCCGATTGCAACAAAGTTTTCACAAGGCAAAGGCAAAACAGGATTTATCATAAATCAGAAATCGAAGACGAAACAGAAAGAAAGAAATCTTTCATATATGGAAAGTATTTACAAAGACCACTCAGGGTCTTACACAAAAAATAAAAGGAGAAAAAATCATAAGTGCCTATTCCGCCTCGGGAGACGCATCTTCGGGAACTTCATCTTCATCTCCGCTCTCGGATCCACTCGTAGAGTCTTCTTCATCGGAAAGCAAAGCTCCGGCCTCGTCCTCCAAAACTTTTGCCTTCTCGATATCATCCGTGAGGTCGAAGCCACGAGCATGTACCTCCTCAAGAGTCAGCTCGGCTCGAATGCTCATGATCTCCTCTTTTTTTTTGCACATAGAGGAATTTGAGGGCGTTTCTCTCTTCCATAAGATTTTTGAGATCAGCCTCATATCGGGCCAGCTCAACTCGGTACTTGGAAGACGCTTCTCGATGGAGCGTTGTAGCCTGTACAGAAAGAAAGGAAATAAGACTTAGAGAAATAAAAACAAGCGCAAGCATGGTAGCATAGGCTAAAACTCACTTGGTTCAGAAGCCGCTGAGCCTCATAAAAAATAAGTGATGCGTCAAGGTTGGAAACATCATCGACCCCCGCGAAGCAACCACAAAATATATCATCCCCTTCGGGGGCCGTCCCCACATCGGGGGTCCCCATGGACCGGGCATCCCGAAACTGCCCCTTAGAGAATGTGGGGCCGGGCAGCGAATCATCAATATTAATTGCCCCGAGCGAGTCACTTGGGGCATTCTCTTCTCTTTGAAGGGTCTCAGAACTAGACCCTTCGGGCACACCCGCCGGTTGCTCATCACGGCATGAGGCATCATCAACACCCGATGATTCGGGGACTCTGCTCGGACCTTCTCCTGAGATCACCTCGGTCTGCGGCCGAACCCCCTCGACCGTCACAGGCTCAGCAGCTATCGAAGCTTCGATGCTTTCCTTCTTCTGAGCCACCAGCAGGAAGTCGGTATCTTCTCCCTCCTAGTCTTCATCTCCACCATTTGGACTACATCGGCAGGTAGAACGGCGAGATCAGTCTTCAACTTTCGAGCCCTGCTTTTCTTGGGCTTTGGGGTATCTGGTGGCGAGGCCCTTCTCCTTTTCTTATCTTCGATCGGCTTCGGGACCTCCTCTTCTCCGAGGGGAGGAGGCCTCATAACGACATTATCTCCAAGACCTGTATGAGAAGAAATCAAGTTAAAAGAAAGTATTTCACAGGAAAGCATCAAACACGGACAGGGGAACTAACCATGATTTTTGGCCTCCCAACCCTTGGCCAAATCATGCCACGAGTGCTTAGCATACGAAGAGGTTGAAACCAGCTGTCGAACCCAACCTGCAAGGTCCGGGACTGCATCAGGAAACCAGGGGGAAGCTGCACCATAAAGAAGAATATAAATGAGAAGAGGTAAAGGAAACATAACAAGTAATCAAACGTTGTTGGTGAAGTTCTACTTACACTTCATGTTCCATTCTTCGGGGAATGGCATCTTCTCGCCGGGGATTAAATCGGAGGTCCTGACCTGGACAAACTGGTACATCCATCATCGATCCTTGTCCTCATCTATGCTCGAGAATAGCACCTTTGTGGCCCGACACTGAAGCCTTATCAGTCCGCCCCGATAAAGAGGGGGGCTGTACAGCCTAATGAGATGATCGAGGGTGAAAGACATCCTCTCAATCTTGCTCGAGAAGAATCTGAGCAAAATGACAATACGCCAAAAAGAGGGGTAGATCTGGCCTAGGGTTACCCGGTATTGGCGACAGAAGTCGATTATGATGGGATTGATAGAACCCAGTGTGAAAGGATAAGTATACACACTTAAGAACCCTTTCATATGAGTGGTGATGTCCTCTTCGGGGGTATGAATCACCACCTCTTTATTCTCCCAGTGGCAGTCCTTTTTCACCTGCTCGAGATCGCCTTCGGATATCGAACACATGTATCTAGATATGGGCTCGCATCGGCCAAGAACCGAAGAGGGTTTTTTGACTTAAAAGTCGGAAGTAAGTTCACATGGCCTGGGGGATGCACTCTTCGATACGTGGCTCCACCGGTGTTTTGCCACTGGCCTACCGCGATGAGGAGACCTTTTCTTCTTGAGGAACGGTCTTTGATATTTTTACCATTGCTATATGAGGTTTAAGGAAGCAAAAGGCGGTATTTGCATTTTAATAAGAGATTGGCAAATGGAAACCGACAAAGTTGATGAACTTGAAGAGAATAGAAGAGCTTTTGAAGATTAGAAGAAGTTTGAAAGTAAAGTTTGAAAAGATTATGAAGGTTGTCTATTTATAATAGCCACTTTGACGGTTTGAAAGCACTAGTGGACGACCATCAACTGGCGTTAATTAATGACCTTGGGAACTACGCAGACGCGACGCTTCAATCGCTTCTGTCGCTTACATCATGATGTTGACGTCATAATTGATCGAGGTACTAAATCAAAGGCTCAGTTCGTTTCTTCTCATTACACTCCAAGAAACGAGGGGACTATCTGTATACGGTCAAAATCGAGCCTACCCGATTTTGCTGTTTGATCGAGACAAGGGAGTTGCATCGGGGGTAGCCTCGTAATAAATCAGACCCGAGCTCGAAGATGAGACATCAAGCCTAGAGATCGAAGTGTTCGTTGAGACCGAGGCCAGCAACAATCGAGATCAAGTATGACCGACTTCGAGGGAAGCATAATAACGGAATGGCGAGATATAAGTAACCGGTCGAAGATCACGACGTGAATCTCGGGACGGATATCCGTGATTAGTCGAAGATCATGGCGTGAATCTCGGAACGGACTAAATCAGAAGTGGTTAACTAGTTGTTTATACGATTTCCTTCTATAATTAGAGACAAGCCATAATTAGGTTTCCTCTACTATATAAAGAGGAGTTCCAATCATTTGTAGGGCATCATGATTCACTGATAAGAATATACATATACGTTGCTTTCTTTGTCTTACTTACTGGTCATCACTGCTTGTTACATCCTCTGCTGTTCTTATTAACTAAACCTCGAGACTATCTCGAATCGAGGTCGATGTATTGTTTGCAGACTGGTTTGATTTATTTTATTGTCCAATTTATCTCTTTAATTCGTCGTTTTTCAATTAGTGCTGATTTAAATCACATATCCTTAAAACCACAATATAAGTTTAATTGTTACTCAATTTTTAGGGTAAACATTTCCATAATCTTAGAATTAGTCCAAATTAAAGTCAGCCCCAAGTCCCATTAATAAAATCTGTACGAAATTCGTTAAATGCAGAACGTGAAAGAGAATATCGAAACAGTGTTGGCGGCGGAATGCATTACGATGCTTAATCCACCTAACTCATTATAATTATTCTAATCATTGTCAACCATTGAACCATAATTACTCTATCCTCTCATTAGTGTATAATTATTGGCTAATAATTAGTATTCTAATTTTTTAAAAGAAGCAAAAGTAGAAATCGAAAGTTGAATTTCTGATGCAAGTTACTGCTATCCTAATATTATTGGCTATTCATAATAATAATCATTAGTTTACTATGATGCCATTATTCTTTTAAAAAAACATCTATACAATGTATGTATGTATATATAATACTCAAAGTGTGTGCTAACAAATCAAAGTAAATCTCCACACCTGAGCTATTAAACCTTCACGTGCTTGCTTCAATTACTTCCCACAATACCGCCGTCCAAACCCCCTGAAGCTCTCCTCTATGTTTCCCTTATTTATGCGTCAGGACTAAGGGATATATTTCCCTAATTTCTATTCCCTAGGTCTTAAAACATGGCAGCTACAAAAGATTGGGCTTGGTCCACTTTCTTTATCCCTTTAATCAAAATTAACTTTTAAGGTTTGTGTAGTGTGTGGCCCAATAGCTACAAAGTTAAATAATTTTTTTTTTCTTTCTCAAATTTTACAATTAGTAAGTATACGTACAAATTTTCGGGTTATTACATTAAGTGTTTCAAGCTAACGAGTTTTGTTGTGTGTGACAAACATTAGGTACTATTTTAGGTGGTTGGTTTGTTGTAACCTCGCATGCCATACATATTTTACCCGCTCGAAAGAAAGTGTTCCTATGGCCCAGAAAGCAGTTTGCCAATGGATGCGGCGGAAATGATCACTGTGTTTTTGCAAGCCCAGTAGGCCAACTATTTTCAAAATATGATTTCGGATATGGGTAAACCTTTTGCCGAAGCTATCAAATATTGGTGAAATGGTTGAAAATCAGGAGAATTATGAGCAAGCTGCCTTAAAAGCTACGTCTCAGGACATTCAAAACGGCTCTGGTGGGTTAACAAACCGAAAGAAGAGGGAAGAGGGATCCATGTTGACTTCGAGTTCAAGGGGGGATTGAAGGGTGTTCAACCAATCATACATGCCTCAAAGAACCCCAAAACACCATTACCCACACCAATATATTGGTTATGCCGTGACGCCACCCCATTATGCTGTAATGAATGTACAACCATACGCCCCGCTATAAAACCAACAAAACAGAGCTCCGCCTCCCAGACACTCCCGTCCCAAGAACACATATTACCAAGCCCCATATAAACTCTGCCCTTAGCAAAATGTACCTCAATATAACCCTCGTCCAAGGGAGCCCCCCAGAAGAAATCAGTTCACCCCTATTGGTGAATCATACTCAAGTTTATTTAAAAAGCTGACTAGATTTGGTTTACTACAGCCTGTGACTCCAAATCGGCCAAACCCCGAGTCCTCCTCGTACCTATCACGCCCCAAAATCGAGGAACGCGACCGACGCTCAACCGAGTGAACCCGACCGAGCAAGCCTGTTAGATTTTCTTCTACCCAAACTCATCTATGAATGAAGATAATACGTATTTTCATTAATTAGACAAAAAGGTGTTCATGTTCACAATACTAATTCATTACCAATAGTTCCATCATTTTTAGTCGTCTTAACTAGAACAAGTAATACAACCACAAGATAACGTAGTTTGTCTTTCCCAGCACCAATACACAACCCACACTATGTCTACGGAGCCTCTATAGATAAAGAAGAGTACAATAATAATGCCGGCAACAAGGCCCCGGATTGAAGTGGGGCTCACCGAGTCAGCTGGGAAGGAGGTGTCCTGCTATCACTGATCAATATCTCCTGCTGTGGAACTACCTGCATCCATTTAAAGATACAGTGTCCCCGACAAAAGGGACGTTAGTACCGTCGAATAGCACTAGTATGTTTATCTAAACAGTCTCTCAATAGAATGACAAATAATACAAACAAGATTATCATAATATCAATGAAAGCCTTAATTAAAATCAAACCTCAATTTAGGATCAAGACAGTGTTCAAATTGATTCTCATATCTCACATTGGGAGATTTTTAGTATCGATATACCATTGTCCACAATACCATTATTCACAAAACCAGTATTCACAAAACCAGTACCACCGTACTCTTAGCATGGAGTCTGATCACGGCCCGATCGGCTAGGCCATCTCATTAGAGACATCAACCATAATTTTTCTCAATATCAATACCACCGTCTTTAACACGGAGTCTGATCACGACCCAATCGGCTAGGCTATCCATTAGGGACATTGACCACAATCGCAAATTCACATTATAAATTTCCAGCACAATCACCACCATGTATGCGGCATGGTGTCTGATCACGACCCGACCGGCTAGGCTGTCTTATTTGAGACATCAACCTTTTTATATCAATCATCGCATTTCATATTACTTTTACATCTTTTCATCTCATTGGCACTAATGGACATAATTATAAGATTATTCTTGGCACGTTGGCCATATTCAGTATTTCATGCTCACCTTATCAATTTCAATTATCATCATCAGCATCATTAACAACAACAAATACAATTCAAATCAAAGTGTGTAGTACACATGTGAGCAATTTAGAGTCTAAAGCACATAGAGATATTTCACAAAATTTGGCATAATAACCTTTATTTGAACTTGACTTAAAGTCGAAACATTATTAATGCACAACCCATATTTTAACACATCCTCAATTGGTAACATAGCATGAATAAAGCATTTGGGATGCTTGTTGAACATATATCTTTCAACTCAATCTTAATCGGAATAGCCAGTTTCATAATGAATCACTCGGGACTTACATAATTTATACGAATATCGTAGGATTCAATTCTAAGAGAAGAGTTTAGCCAACATACCTCACTTGAGCTTCCTTAAACTCTAAAACGTTCCGAAATTCTTAGCAACTTTAATCTATTGTAGAAATATAACAAATTGAATCAAAATTTGGAAGATGATCATGGTTCTAGATCACTTGAGCATTTTATCAAACACTAGGTGTGCATACGGTTTCAATGTCCTTTTTATGAAGGATGCCATCATCCCATAACCCCAACTTTACCATTTTTAGCTCAACAATCTTCCTACACCCTTTGATAATACATGCATGTAAAATAAACAACTCTCATGCCCAAACATTACCCTGCTAGTTAACCATTTTCAGAAGATTTCGAAATTAGGGTTTAGGGTGTAGAATCTTACCTCTAGGATGAAGACCTAGTGAGCTTCCCTTCTAAATCTTCCAAAACTTGAGCAAGAATTGAAGATAATTATTGAAGAACACCTTCTCACTCTAGGGCACTCTCTCTCACTCTAAAATATCAGATTATGGCTCAAAAATGACCCAAAGAGTGTATTTAACGAAATAGGGTCGGGTTTTAAAAACCCAAAAATATAGCTCCGGAGCAGTTCTGTGGTCGCATATGCGACCGCATAATGGATATGCGGACCACATATCGGTCGCATAATTGCTCATAAAATGATCAAAAAAGTTGTATGTGTATGCGGTCACTATGCGGTCCGCATAACTATTATGCGATCGCATAATGCGCCGCATAACATTTATGCGGTCGCATAGTCGACCGCATAATTGCTTCCAACTGACCCAATTAAGTGTCTCACTCTGCAGCCATTATGCGGTCCGCAGAGTGATTCTGCGCTCGCATAATGGATCGTAGAAATGCACTATTTCGCCAAACATTTTCTTTTACTTTTCTGTGCATTGTTCAACCCAAAAAGTCTGGCACCATGAAACATTATTTTCTTTGCAAATTTTACCGGGTTTTACACTTAAGTTCTTCAAAAAATTTCGGGGTGTTACAGTACCGAGTTGTTGCTAGATATAAATACCGCTCGGGGGAAGTGGACAACAATACAGAAGATTGTTATACTCTCAAGAGAGCAGAAGAGGACCTGATTGAGGTCAAGACAATAGTGATTAGGGAGGAAGAGGCCCCTAATGTGACAAACAATACTTTGCCAACTCACAACAATGGGCCATCTATTGGAATCATTTGTGATGATCAGGAGTTCGATCCGGCAATGAAAGCCATTGTAGCCATTTCCACGACAGAAGACAAACCTAAAATGGTCGCTAAACCTAAAAAGAAAGCAACACCGACCCCTCAGGCAGTTACAAACATAGTTGAGCCAATCCCGGAGAAGAAATTAGTGCTCTATGTCTCGAAGACAGCGGGAAAAGAACAAATTGTCTTGAATATCCTGAAAAGACTGATGAAAGAAAGCCCACGCTCAATGTGCGCAAGTTGTAGACCAAAAATGTCATCAAGGATGACTGAGCCCGTGATCATTAGCCCCGCGCCCCAGAGTCAAGTGATAGATACCAAGAAAGTCCCATGGAATTATAACAAGGCCGTGGTTACCTACAAAGGGAAAGAGATTGCTGGAGATGTCAATGAGATGACCAGGTCTGGGAGGTACTATACCCCAGAGGAGCTGAGAAAAGCCAAACAAAATCGGGATAACCAAATGCCTTTGAAGAAACCACTAATGAGGAGGCGGAGGCCTTTCTCAAGAAAATGAAAGCCCCCGAATACTCTATTATGGAACAGCTCTGGAAGACTCCTTCACAGATTTCTCTCTTGTCATTACTCTTGAGTTCGGACGAGCACTGAAAGGTGTTAATTAAAACTTTGAATGAATCCTATGTTCTTGATGCAACGACAGTGGCATAGTTAGAAGAATGGCCGAAACGTTCTTTGATGTCAACAAGATATCCTTTAGCAATAGTGAGCTGCATGTTGAGGGAGTCGGACATAACAAAGCCCTACACTTGACAGTCAAATGTGAAGGGTATTATGTGAAAAGAGTTATACTTGACGGTGGCTATGGAGTGGATATTTTCCCTCTCTCTACACTCCAAAGAATGAAGATCAGCACGGATCAGATCCGAGCTAACAATGTCTATGTCGGTGCCTTTGACGAAATTAAAAGAGACACAATCAAAGAGATTGATTTGGTGCTAACCCTCGACCCAGTGGACTTTGAAATAACTTTCCAAGTGTTAGACATGGAAACCTCATACAACTTTCTCCTCGAAAGACCTTGGATCCATGCTGCCGGAGCTATCCCTTCCACGCTCCAAAAATAACAACAACAACATACCCAGTATATTCCCATACTTGTGGTCTGGGTAGGGTAGTGTACACGCAGACCTTACCCCTACCTAGTAAAGGTAGAGAGGTTGTTTCCATTAGACCCTCGGCTCAGGAAAGTAGGGAGGAGAAGAAGAATAAGAAGAATAAAAATAAGAAGCAGAGGGAGAGAAATAAGAAGAAAAAGGGGGTAAAAAGGGGGGGACAGAGCGAGTAGCATTAAAATAGTAATAACAGGAGAATATGATAACTGAAACAAACTAAACAACATGGTATAATATAAATCTGAGAGATAGGAAAGTACATGCGTGCTACTAGTACTACTGGTAAGAAAGGGGAAAACTCTCAACTACCTGCTAACCTTCTACCCTAATCCTCGACCTCCACACCCTCCTATCTAGGGTCATATCCTCAGTGATCTGAAACCGCGCCATGTCCTGCATAATCACTTCTTCCCAGTACTTCTTAGGTCTGCTTCGACCTCTTCTCAAACGCGTCATGGTCAACCTCTCACACATCCTAATAGGAGTGTCAACGCTTCTTAACTTAACATGCCTGAACCATCTCAGCCTCGACTCCTGCATCCTGTCCTCCATAGAGGCCACTCCCACTTTGTCCCGAATAACTTCATTCCTAATCTTATCCCTCCTGGTACACCTACACATCCATCTCAACATTCTCATTTCTACTACTTTCATCTTCTGCACATGGGAGCTCTTGACTGGCCAATACTCCGCCCCATATAGCAGGGTAGATCGAACCACCACTCTGTAAAATTTACCTTTAAGTTTAGGCGGCATATTCTTATCGCAAAGAAAATTGGAGGCAAGCCTACACTTTATCCATCCCGCTCCAATACCATATGTGACATCCTCATCGATCTCCCTGTTACCCTGTATAATAGATCCGAGATACTTGAAACTACTTCTCTTGGGGATGACTTGAGTCTCAAGCTTCATATCCACGTCAGCTTCAAGGGTCCCACCTTTACACGCTCCACCAAATTGTCGAATTTGAGCACGACAATCAAGAAATTGTCATTCATGGAGAGGATGAACAATATATTTATCGGGACCCATCAGTCCCATGTCTTGAGGAAGCAAACACATTGTCTACCAAGCCTTTGAGATAGTGGTCACCGACCAATTCGAAGAGGGGACACATGGCCTCATCCTTTTTTGTCTAATACTTCAGTTATGGTCGCAACCCAAATGATCAAAAATGGGTACAAGCCCGAGAAAGGGTTGGGAGCATCGCTACAGGGCATCACTGAGCCCATCTCACCAATAGAAAACGAGGGAACCTTGGGGTTAGGCTTTTTATCTTCAAAAGTAGTTAAGAAATGGGCCAAAGAATGCAAGGAAAATGGGTGGGTTCTCTCAAAGTCCATCATTCATCTTTCACAGTCCTTCGTCAAATCAATGTATAATGAAGAGGAGAAAGAAGCCTTCACGTCTAAAGAAATAGACGAGAACTGCGAAGTTCTAAAATGGATGTTACACGAGTCAAACATAGTCCAGCCAGGGAAGGCACGAGACGTACCAAAGTGCAGTACATGGGCCCTGACTTTAAGCTGAAAAATTGTGAAGGTACCCCATTCCCTGTTAGACGGGAGTCCCGGTAGTCTTTCTTGATGTCTTTTCTGCATTCAGATTATTTCAGTATGTAATTTGAATATCTTTAATTTATTGTCTTACTTTTCGATGTAAACCCTTCTATCTTCAAAATTCAATGAAATGAAATTAATATTTCATCGTCCATGAATGTCTCTTTTCTTTTCCTAATTTTTAGTTATTTTTTTTAATCTTTTTTTAATTCTGTTAATGCAGAACTTAATAACATAACATGCTTGCAGACTTCATGCCAAGTTTCTAATATGCTGTCTAACTTCGAAATAATGAATCTAGAAGCAGAATACGATAAAGATGAAGCTTTTAGGAAAATAAACACAGAATTGGAACAACATGAGAATAAGCTTAAGAAAAATCTAAATGAAACCGAGCCAATTAATTTGATAAACTTAGAAGAGGACAGGGAAACAAAGATAAGCATCCATGCTGACAAAAAAACTAGAGATGCCCTGATCCAATTGTTATTTGAGTTCAAAGATGTGTTTGCATGGTCATACGATGACATACCAGGACTAAGTCTCGATTTAGTGGTGTACAAACTTCCAACTTACCCCGATTTTACACCCGTCCAACAGAAACAAAGAAAGTTCCAAACGGATATGAGTGATAAGATAAAGGAAGAGATCACAAAATAGTTGAAAGCCAATGTGAATCGAGTTGTCCGATACACCACATGGTTGGCCAACGTGGTGCCAGTGCCAAAGAAAGGTGGGAAAATTCTAGGCTATGTTGATTATCGGGATTTGAACAATGTGAGTCCTAAAGATAACTTCCCTTTGCCAAATATCCACATCCTCATTGATAACTGTGCCAATCATGAGATACAATCTTTTGTAGATTATTATGTTGGATACCACCAGATCTTGATGGATGAAGAGGATGCATAGAAGACCACACTAACCACACCCTGGGGCACATACTGTTACAAGGTCATTCCTTTTGGTATAAAGAAATGTCGGGGCAACGTATATGATGGCTATGACTACCATTTTCCATGACATGATGCATCGGGAAATTGAGGTATATGTGGATGATATAATTATCAAGTCAAGAACACAAGAGGACCATGTACGAGACTTGAGAAAGTTTTTTGAAAGCTTGCGCAGGAACGATCTAAAACTGAATCTGGCTAAATGTGCATTTGGAGTTCCATTTAGGCTTCATAGTCAGATGGATGGGTATTGAGTTGGATCCATCAAAGATAAAGTCCATTCGAGATCTGTCACCTCCGAAAAGAAAGAAAGAGGTCATGAGCTTGCTCAGAAGGTTGAACTATATTAGCATGTTCATTGCTCAACTCACTACCACCTGCAAGCCTATATTTAAGCTTTTAAAGAATGACGCACTAGTCAAATTGATGGATGAGTGCCAAGAAGCTTTTGACAATATTAAGGAATTTTGTCAAATCTGCCTGTGTTGGTTCCGCCCGAGCCGGGAAGACCTATTTTCCTATGCCTGGCAGTCTTGGAAAATTCTTTCGGATGCATCCTGGGGCAACATGATATAATTGGGAAGAGAGAACATGCAATCTATTACATGAGCATGAAGTTCACTAGTTATGAGGTTAAGTATACTCTGTTGGAGAGAACGTGTTGCGTCCTAACTTGGGTCACTCAAAAGCTAAGGCATTACCTTCTAGCTTACACAACTTACCTTATATCAAGAATGGATCCCTTGAAATACATATTCCAGAAATCGATGCCCACCGGGAGATTAGAAAAGTGGCAAATCCTGCTCACTGAATTTGACATTATCTATGTCACTCGCACTGCAATGAAATCCAAGCCTTGGTAGATCATCTTGCTAAAAACCTGGTTGATGATGAATACCAACCTTTGAACATTTACTTTCCGGATGAGAAAGTAAATTCGGTCGAAGTGGTCCTAGAAAATGACAATGCTTGGAAAATATTTTTCAATGGAGCTGTAAATGCAAAAGGTGTAGGGATTGGGGCGATTTCCATTTCTCCCACTAGTTAACATTACCCAGCCACAACCCGACTTTGTTTCTTTTGCATCAACAATACCGCTAAGTATGCAGCTTGCATAATGGGCATGAACATGATAATTTATATAGACGTGCAAGAATTACTCATTATGGGATATTCCGACTTGCTTATTCAACAGGCTCAAGGTGAATGGGAGCCCCGAGACATTAAACTCATCTCATACAGGCAACATGTGGAAGACCTTAGCAAAACGTTCAAGTCTGTTAAGTTCAGGTACATTCCTCGATTCCATAATGAGCTAGCTAATGCACTAGCTATTCTGGCTTTAATGATCCTATACCCGAGTAATACACATATTGACCCGTTGGAAGTTCAAGTCCAAGAAATGCACAGTTACTGCAATGCAGTTGAGATAGAACTAGATGGTGAACCATGTTTCCATGAGATAAAATAGTTTTTGAAAACAAAAGAATATCCGGAACAGGCAAGCAGAGATCAAAAGAGAACCATCAGACGACTTGCCAGCAGTTTCTTTCTAAGCGGAGAAATCCTATACAAAAGAAATCTAGATCTGAATCTGTTAAGATGTGTAGACTCTCGAGAAGCTGAGAGGATCATGAATGAAGTGCATTCTCCCGTATGTGGCCCCCACATGAATGGTTACGTCCTTGCAAAGAAAATACTCTGAGCAGGTTATTATTGGATGACCATGGAAAAAGACTTCTTCAGTTTCGTCCGCAAGTGTCATCAGTGTCAGATACACAATGACATGATTCACTCGCCTCCTTCAGAGCTGCATCCCATATCTGCTCCTTAGCGGTTCATTGCCTGGGGCATGGTTGTTATTGGACCAATCGAACCAAAAGCTTCAAATGGTCATAGATTCACCTTGGTTGTCATTGGCTATTTTACAAAATGGGTCGCAGCAATCACTTTCAAAACTGTTACCAAGAAAGCAATATTAAACTTTGTGCATTCTAACATCATTTGACATTTTGGTATTCCTAAAACTATCATCATGAACAATACTACAAATCTAAACAGCCATTTGATGAGAGAGATATGCGAGCAATTCAAAATTACACATAGCAATTCTACCCCTTATCGACCTAAAGCCAATGGTGCTATTGAAGCAGAAAACAAAAACATTAAGAATATCCTTAGAAAAATGATCCAGGGTTCCAGGCACTGGCATGAAAAGCTACCTTTCGCACTATTGAGATACCACACAACTGTGCACACATCAGTGGGAGCTACCCCTTATAATGCCAATGAAAGTTCAAATTCCCTCTCTTCGGATCATTGTTGAAGACAAGATTGAGAATGAGGAATGGGTTAAGACCCGGTTGGAACAATTGACATTGATTGATGAAAAATAATTGGCCGCACTTTATCATAGGCAGTTATACAACCAAAGAATCGCCCATACCTACAATAAGAAAGTGTGACCCATAAAGTTTGAAGTGGGGCTACTTGTTTTAAAATGTATCCTTCCACATCAGGAAGAAGCTAAAGGAAAATTTACCCCAAATTGACAAGGTCCATGCATTATTACAAGAGTGTTACCAAAGGGAGCATTGTACTTAGGAAATATTGAAGGAAATTCAGAGACAACCATCAATGTAGATGCAGTCAAAAAGTTCTATGTTTGACCCTCTACACAGCATTAAATTTCTCTGGTTGGAATGACGAAGACTTTCATTCTCGCTACACAAACACCATCAACCTTTTTTGCAAACCCCTTGAGTTAGTTACCTATCTTTGATCCTCTTTGGAACTTTGTTAAAAAAAATAAGGAAGAAAAAAAAAAGAAAAAATTACAAAACAAAAATCAAAAACAAAAGTTCATGTTAATTGAACTACGTCCAACCTGATTCCGAACGGATATGCATGCAGCCTCACTCTGGGGTTCGGTCACACTGAACCAAAAATCCACATTCCTCCAAAGGTTAAAGTTAGGGCATTAGTTTCGCCCAAAAGGTTCAAAAGTTGTAGTGCAATCCAAATTCTTTTTACTCAGAACCTTTTTAAGACCTTCCGACCAATCGGCAAGAATGTTGAAGAATAGGTCACGGATATTTGGATCTGGTGCCATCAAGAATGAGAAAAATAAAAATGAGAGAGTCTTATTGGTGAAAACCTTCATGGGCACCATAAGACGATGGTGAGTCAAAAATGAGAGTCTTGTCAGTGAAAACCCGCAAAGGGCACTACAAGGCGGTAGTGAGAAGAGCAATGAGAGAGATCAGCTAGTGAAAACCTGCAAAGGGAATTACTAGTCGAAAAAGAGGATCTGCACTGCCATGTCATTGACACAATCCTAAACAGGGTTTCTCGGTTTCAAGATAATAGTTGTGATGAGTTTTTGAGAGTCGGATAGTTTACACGAATCAGGCATCCACTTCAAAGTGCATGTCATGTTCATTGAAGTTCACATGTACTCCCAGATAAGTCCTTCTTTCCTTTCCCTGAAAGGGACACTTTTCGTTTAAACTCATTCTCTATCCAATTATTTACTTCTATTTGAATCCCTTTCGGTCTAACTTTATGTCCAAGATAAAGGCAAAGAAAGGAGGCAAGACCGATTACAGGGCTCTCGTTTGAAGAGAGTTGCTATATTTAAAAGGCACCCCGCTTTGGCAAAGTCATCAAGTCATTCCCGAGTGCCCAGGATTGGCAGATGCTCCGATATCGAAAACATTGAAAGAAAGAAGTCAAGTGGAAATGCCCTCAAAGGCAAAACAAAGTTGAAAAGGGTTACGTCTTACTGCACGACTAACCACCATGGCAAAAGTTTGAAAAGCCAAAGGTCCTCGGGGCCAGAAATGCAATTGGTATTCAGGAAACAACCGGTTACAGTTGAAATCATCATCCAAAGAAGATATGACGAGATCTAGTATTTGAAGCACTCAAGGAGACAAACCAACCATCATTCCAAACTAACAATTGTTCTTTGTTGAAAAATAGGAAACATGTGCAATGCAGGAAACACAACCTCACAAGAGACTGAAGAGCAGCTCTGCAACAGTAAAAACTCTCAAAAGGGAAGTCTTCTTAAAACTCTATCCCACATTTTGTCGACAACTTTAAATACATTCAAAACCATGCCAGCATAGGTTACACAAATCCCTAGCTATTTTCTAATATAGGGTACACCAATCCCAGTCTCATGCCAGTATAAAGTACATCAATCCCTAGCTGCATGTTTCCAATATAGGGAACACCACTCTGTAGTTGATGATTTTAGACATAGGCTACACCACTCCCTAATCTCTTCACTAGTATAGGGTATACCAATCCCTAGCTGTGTTTTCCAACGTAGGTTACACCACTCCATATTTGATTATTTTAGACATATGGTACACCACTTCCTAGTGTCTTTACCAAAATAGGATACACGATCCCTAGCTGTATTTTTCCAACATAAGGTATACCACTCCCTAGTTAGTGATTTTAGACATAGGATACACCACTCCCTAGTCTCTTTTCCCGTATTGGGTACACCAATCCTTGGCCATGTTTTCCAACGTATAGTACACCACTCCCTAGTTCAAGATTTTAGACATAGGGTACACCCACTCCCTAGTCTCTTTACAGTATAGGGTACACCAATCCCTAGCTGTATTTTCCAACATAGGGTACACCACTCCCTAGTTGACGTTTTTTAGACATAGGTTATACCAATCCCTAGTCTCATGCCAGTATAGGATACACCAATCCCTAGTTGTATATTTCTATCATAGGGTACACCACTCTCTAGTTGATGATTTTAGACATATGGTAGACCACTCCTTAGTCTTTTCACAAATATAGGGTACACCAATCCCTATTGTGTTTTCCAACATAGGGTACACCACTCCCTAGTTGATGATTTTGGACATAGGGTACACCAATCCCTAACTGCATTTTTCAATGTAAGGTATACCACTCCCTAGTTGATGATATTTAGACATAGGGTATACCATTCTCTAGTTTCACTGCTAGTATAGGGTACACCAATCCTTAGTTGCATTTTCTAACATAGGGTACACCATTTCCTAGTTTATGATAATTTTTGACACAGGGTACACCACTCTCTATTCTCTTTACCATTATAGGGTACTAATCCTTAGCTGCATTTTCCAACATTGGGTACACCACTCCTTAGTTGATGATTTTTAGATATAGGGTACACCACTCTATAGTCTCATTGCTAGTATAGGGTACACCAATCCCTAACTGCATTTTTCAACATAGAGTACACCACTCCCTAGTTGATGATAATTTTAAACACATGGTACACCACTCGCTAGTCTCTTTGCTAGTGTAGGGTATACCAAACCCTAGCTGTGTTTTCCAACATAGGGTACACCACTCCCTAGTTGATAAATTTGGATATACGGTACACCACTCTCTAGTCTTTTTACTAGTATAGGGTACACCAATTCCTAGCTTTTTTCCAACGTAGGGTACACCACTCCTTAGTTGATAATTTTAGATATAGGATACACCACTCCCTAGTCTTTTTACCAATACCACCAATCCCTAGCTGTGTTTTGCGATGCTGGGTACACCATTTCCTGATTGCATTGCTAATGTAGGGTACACTATTCCCTAGCTTAATTCTTCCCAATTGTACACCAATCCTTAGTTGAGGGAGTATTTTGATAATAAGAGTACACCATCCCCAAAGAATCATGATTTCCCCAAGGTACACTACTCGTGACAATTTTTATCACTTTCAATAAAGAAGTAGTGAAGAATTTTGTTACGATAACTCACGAATGTTTTCTAGTAAAAATGTGGGGTAGGAAATTTCGTTTGTTTGTTTGTTTTAGTGTTTGAACAGGTTTTACTTCAAGACACAGGATTTGAGATGATCAAAGAATGAAATCTCAATCCAGAATAAAAGAAATGACTGAAGCAGATATGGAGTGCTCAAGACATGACTGAAGTCACGAGCATTACATCCTCCATTTGTAGTGAACTAGCTGATATGTATGTTTAATTTCTTTTGATTTTGATTTTGATTTTGATTTTGGTGTAATAAGGAGCTCAGCAAACAGTAACAGCAGCAACAGCAGTGAAGTCATAGCTCTTCGGTGGTCCCAACTACCAAAATTTTCAAAGTCTCACTGACCTGATTCCTTTATAGCCAAGGATATGTAGGCAACCTTGGAAGCAAGGTTCGGTCAAACTTTTTCAAAATGCTTCCCATAGAGTATCAAACGATCAAAAATTGTTCACAATTGCTCACTTTATCTTTGCCTGGAAACTCTTCATGTTTTCGAGCAATGAGGGGCAGCTGTGAGCACATAATTCTTGCCATGTGCTTAAACTACTCCTAAAATAGTCAAAAATAAGCTCTTAATTATTTTGTAGAATTTTAGGATTTTTTGTTATTTATTTGAATGCGTTTTATGGCATTATCAGGTCATTCGATAATATTGCTTCATTTGGGAATATTCAAAAAGTACAAAAAATCATCAAAAATATTTCATCTTTCATTTCATTGCATTTTAGGATCTTAAATGCAATTGTAAGATTTAACCACATTTTAAATGCATCGTTGAAGTATAAAAATCACAAAAAAAAAAATAATCTAGTCATTTTCTGCATTTGAGGTTTAGTTAATTATTTCTTTTGTTAACTTGTAATATTAATTAATTAATTAGTTAATGGTAACATAATAGTTATCAGGTTAATTTTGCAAAATCATGCCTAAATTAGAATTAGTGAACTAATTTTCCAAAATCAAGTGTAACTCACCGTTGACCGGCCAAAATCCAATTTCCTCCGGTTGGCTCAGGATTTTTGAAAGGCATTTCTCTAGTTTTACCCTTTTACTCCTTCCCGCAATCTTATTATTTCAATGGCAAAATTTAGGTTAGGTTCTCTATTCTTAGCTAATAAGCTAGTTTTCGTGACAAAATTGATTTGCTTCGTGATTATTTGTTAAATTTGGATTGTTTTGTCACGACCCAAAATACACAAGTTGTGATGACACCTAACCCAAGCCTCTAGGTAAGCCAATAGTCACATAATAATAATGAAATCGAATAAACATGGTCTAATAACTCAACAGTGGAAGAATATCATAAAGTATTTGAGATTAGAACCATAATGTTGCTACAACCAACCCCAAAATCTGGTGTCAATGAGTACACGAGCACTACTGAATAACAATATACAAGAAAAATCCTCTAATAAAACTGTCTGAAATAAAATAACAGTAAAGATAGAGATAATCGAAAGAAAACTTCAAGGATTGTGGACGATATGGAAGCTACCTCGTAGTCTCCCAGAAGCTGGCAATAACACAAGTCTAAAAATCACCTCGACCGGATGCATCTGGATCTGCACACAAAGTGTAGAGTATAGTATGAGTACAACCGACTCCATATACTAAATAATTAACAACACTATCCATGGGTTGTAAGTAGTGACGAGTTCAGAACAGTAGTCAAATGCCAATATCAATAACCGGTAACAGCTCAGAATATAAAGGAATAACTGATAACGACAAGGTCGGGAATCCAAACTAGAGTAAAAATTTGAAAAGTAAATGCGGAAGCAATNTTGGCCTTGGAGCTTCCAAAATTCTATCCTTGTCCTTGATGCTATCATTCCCCTCTTCTTGAAAAGAATTCGTCCCCGAATTCGATCCTACATCAAACAAAGACAAGTCAGCAACATTGAATGTAGCACTTACTTGGAACTCACCAGGTAGGTCCAGCTTGTAAGCATTGTCTCCAATCCTTTCAAGGACTTGAAATGGGCCATCTCCTCTAGGGTGCAACTTTGACTTCCTTTTGGAGGGAAATCTCTCCTTTCTAAAGTGAACCCAAACTAATTCTCCAGGTTTGAAAAATACTTGTTTTCGACCCTTATTCTTTCTCAAGGCAGTTTGCTCATTTTTCTTCTCAATTGCAAGCCTTGTTTGTTCATGAATGTTTTTCATCATCTCAGCCTTTGTCCTACCATCAATATTAACAAGATCATTAGTAGGTAATGGTAATAAATCAAGGGGGGTAAAGGGAATAAAACTATAAACAACCTCAAAATGAGACATACCTGTAGAAGAATGGATTGTTCTATTGTAAGCAAATTCAATCATAGGTAAGTGAGCCTCCCAAGAAGTTAATTTACCTTTCAAAACAGCCCTCAACATGTTTCCTAAGGTTCTATTAACTACTTCAGTTTGTCCATCAGTTTGTGGGTGACAAGAAGTAGAAAATAATAATTTAGTGCCTAACTTCCCCCAAAATACACGCCAAAAGTGGCTCAAAAACTTAGCATCCCTATCACTAACAATAGTTCTAGGTATACCATGCAATTTGACAACTTCCTTTACAAAAAGATCAGCAACATGTGAAGCATCATTAGTCTTTAAACAAGGAATAAAACGAGCCATTTTGGAGAACCTATCTACCACAACATATATACTATCCTTACCATACCTTGTTCTAGGCAAACCTAACACAAAATCCATAGAAATATCAATCCAAGGTGAAGTGGGAATAGGTAGTGGCGTGTAAAGACCATATGGTAACACTTTAGATTTAGCTTGTTTACATTCCAAACACTGTGCACACATTCTTTCAACATCTTTTCTCATTTCAGGCCAAAAGAAATTTTCAGCAAGTATGTCTAGCTTCTCTGGGACTCCAAAGTGACCCATAAGCCCTCCACAATGTGCTTCCCTTACAAATACTTCACGTAA
>AWOL01S0038949.1:6204-36174 GCA_000715115.1 Nicotiana otophora
TGATGACTCTTCAAGTCACTCGGTAAGGTGTCATTTTAATGGATTAGTCATCACCTTAGTGGGGCCCACACCCACTAAGGTATAAGACCTCTCTAACTTAAAAAACAAGATGCATATTCATGAGTAATGTAAAGATTTTTCATAGCATCTTCATAATTCAACGAGATCTCATAAGTGTCTTCAAGAATTCAAACGAGAATTCTTAGTATTTTAGCAATGTGAGATTTTGCAATTTTAAGGGAATACGGTGCAATCGTTCTCAAAGATATCATACGGATTTTACCCTACTTCGATTGGCCGTTACGTGTTTCGTCGCAAAAGATGTTTGTTAGAGGAATTGTCAAGAGAATCGGGCCAGGTATGTTAAAGCTATTACTTTTTTACTTTTGGCATGATCTATACGACACGAATGAAACGATCAAATGCACAACTTCCATAATGACTTTATTCATAGAAGTATTAGAGGTGTCTATGTTCTTGAATTCCCATGTGTTTTGTTATTACATCATCTGTTTATGGGTCTCAAAAAATATGAAAATTGAGAAAGTTTACTACATGATATTAATCAAAGACATAATGGTCTTATGACATTTCGAAAGATGTTATTGACGTACTTCTCATGCATTGCATTCATTTATACATGTACATTGACCCATGACCAGATGGTGTTATATACGCGTATATATATATGTGTATGTATGTATATATATATATATATATGTATGTATATGGGATATGGGAAAAGGTTACAGCGTTATATACGCACCACTACCTGATCAGCTGGTATACGTTAATGATTTTCCCACAGTGGCCGAAACGATATGGCCGTAACATATATATATGTATGTATGTATATGGATTCCAAAAAATTTTAAAGAAAGTTGTTACCCATAACTTCACGAACTCAAATTATAATTTTCACTCAATCCCATAACTATTTTTGTGGGTAAATTCCATTTTTATCAAAACCTAGGGTTATTCATCTAAACCCATATTTTAAAAACATTTACATGTTAAAATCTACCCATAATCTATGTATTTAACTTACAATACTTACCTTAAATAGCTTGTGAAAACCCCTCTCTAAGAGGTCCAAAAATCGCCTAAGGAATGCAATAAATGAACCCAACATGTTTGAGTCCCGACTTAATTGAAGGTTCTGCCCAGTAGGACTTTCGCATGTGCGGTTCCGGGGCCGCATCTACGGTATCGCTTCTACGGAATTGGTCCACTTCTGTGGAATTCCACAAGCCCAGCCCTGGCCGCTTCTGCGGGTGGGACAACGCTTTTGCAGATGGTGAAACACATTGCGGCCCATTCGCACATGCAGGCTATCCATCACAGAAGCGAGGCCGCTTCTGCGCTCACTTCTCCGCTTCTATGGACCACTGGTTACTTGCCCAAAGTCGCTTCTACGGCTAAAATCACGCATCTACGGGCTCGCACCTGCGGCCAAAACCTCGCGTATGCAGGCACACCAGAACTGGTGCACCAGCAACCCTTTTGTGTCCTAATTCAATCCGTGCATAGTCCGGATTGCACCCGAGGCCCCCGAGGCCTCATCCAAACATACCAACAAGTCTGTAAACATACAATGGACTCACTCGCACCCTTAGAACATGGAAAACAAAATTAAAACTAAGAATCACAACCCAAAACCAATAGGATCAATTTATGAACTTCAAATTCTTCCAACTTACTCCGAACGCGCCGATTCATACTTAAACTACTCAGAATGGCACCAAATTTCGAGTGCATGTCTTAAATCACCATACAGAACTATTCCTAGACTCGGAATCATAAACATACCTTGATAACACCAAAACCTACTCCAAAACAAATTCAAAGAACTTTTAAACCTTCAATAAGCCAACTTCCAATATTAAGCGCTGAAATACTCTCGGGTCATCCAAAACCCGATCAGAACGTACGCCCAAGTCCAAAATCATCATACAAACCTATTGGAACCGTCAAATCCTGGTTTCATGGTCGTTTACTCAAAATGTTGAACAAAGTCAAACTTAGCCTTTTAAAAGCCAAACTAAGGAACTAAGTGTTCCAATTTCAACCCGAACCCTTCCAAATGCCGAATTAACTATCCCTGCAAGTCATAAAAATAGTAAAAGCACATACGAGGAGTCTTTTTTAGGGGAACATGGATCTATAAAGAAAAACAATCGGTCGGGTAGTTACATTATCTACATCTTAAACAAACTTTCATCCTCGAACGGGTCTAGAATCATACCTGGATTGCTCAATAGGTGTGGATATCTGCTCCGCATATCCTCTTCGGCCTCCCAAGTCACCTCCTCGATTGGTTGGCCCCTTCACTAAACTTTTACCGTAGAAATCTTCTTGGACCTCAACTGGCGAACCTGCCTGTCAACAATGGCGACTAGCTCCTCCTCATAACCTAGGTTCTCATCTACCTGAATCGTGCTGAAGTCTAACACATGCGACATGTCGACATGATACCTTCTGAGCATAGACACTTGGAAAACCGGATGAACTCCCAATAGACTGGGAGGCAAAGAAAGCTCATAAGTAACCTCCCCAACTCGTCTCAACACCTCAAATGAACCTATAAACCTTGGACTCAACTTGCCCTTATTCCTAAACCTCATGATTCCCTTAATCGGCGAGACTTTCAAGATAACCTTCTCGCCCACCATAAATGATAAATCACGTGCCTTCTGCTTCGCGTAACTCTTCTGTCTAGGCTGTGCTGTGCGAAACTGCTCCTGAATCAACTTTACCTTTTCCAAGGCATCCTTCACTAAATCAATGCCATATAACTTAGCCACACCGGGCTCAAAGCTTCCGATGGGAGAACGACATCGCCGACCATATAAAGCCTCAAAGGGGGCCATCTCAATGATGGACTGATAAATGTTATTTTAAGCCAACTCTACCAAAGGCAAGAATTGATCCCACTGCCCTCCGAAGTCAATCACACATGATATGAGCATATTCTCCAAAATCTGAATTGTCCGCTCCGATTTCCCGTCGGTTTGCGGATGAAAGGCTATGCTGAGCTCTACCCGGGTCCCAACTCACTCTGTACAGCCCTCCAAAAATACAAAGTAAACTGAGGGCCTCTACTTGATATAATGAAGACAGGCACACCGTGCAATAGAACAATCTCCTAAATATAAATTTGAGCCAACCTCTCTGAAGAATACGTGGTAACAACCGGAATGAAGAGTGCCGACATGGTCAACCTGTCGACAATGACCCAAACTACATCAAACTTCCGCAAAGTCCGCGACAACCCAACTACAAAGTCCATAGTAATGCGCTCCCATTTCCACTCAGGTATAGTCATTTGCTGGAGTAGGCCACCTAGCCCTTGATGCTCATACTTAACTTGCTGGAAATTAAGGCACCTCGCTACATACTCAACTATGTCCTTATTCATCCTCCGTCACCAATAATGCTGCCTCAGGTTGCGATAATCTTCGTAGCACCTGGATGAATAGAATATCGAGAACTGTGTGCCTCTTCTAGGATCTTCTCCCTCAAGCCATCAACATTTGGAACACATAGGCAACCCTAGAGTCATAAAACACCATCCTCACCGATAGTAACCTCATTAGGACCACCCTGCAGTACCGTCTCTCTGAGAACCAACAGGTGCAGATCATCAAACTGGCGAGCCTTGATCTGCTCGAATAGTGAAGACTGGGCGACAACACATGCATGACTCTGCTGGGATCTAAAATATCCAACCTCACAAGTCTGTTAGCCAAGGACTGAATGTCCAAAGCTAGTGGACTCTCCTCCGCTGAAATGAATGCCAAACTATCCATATTCTCCGCCTTTCTGCTCAAGGCATCTGCAACTACATTCGCCTTGCCTGGATGATAAAGGATGATAATATTATAATCTTTTAGTAACTCGATCCACCTGCGATGCCTCAAATTGAGATCCCTCTACTTGAACGAATGCTGCAAGCTGCGATGATCGATGTAAATCTCACAGGACACCCCATAATGATTATGCCTCTAACTCTTAAGTGCATGAACAATCGCAACGAACTCCAAATAGTGTACAAGGTAATTCTTCTCGTGGGGATTCAGCTGACATGAAGCTTATGGAATAACTCGCCCCTCCTGCATCAATACACAACCCAAACCAACACGTGAACAGTCACAATATACAATATACATCCCTGAACTGGAAGGTAACACTAACACCGGTGCTGAAGTTAACGCGGTCTTGAGCTTCTGAAAGCTCGCCTCACAATCATCATACTATCAGAATGGAGCACCCTTCTGGGTCAATCTAGTCAAAGGTGCTACAGTAGATAAGAAGCCCTCCATAAACTGACGATAATAACCTGATAACCCTAGGAAGCTCCTCGTCTCAGTCATCGTGGTAGGACGAGGCCAACTCTAAACTACCTCGATCTTCTTGGGATCTATCTTAATACCCTCTCCTCATACTACATGTCCCAAGAATGCCACAGAATCTAACCAGAACTCACACTTGGAGAACTTAGCATATAACTTCTGTTCCCACAAAGTCTGAAGCACCAATCTCAAATGCTGCTCGTGCTCCTCCATGCTACGTGAGTAGATCAAAATGCCATCAATGAAGACAATGACAAAGGAATCAATATATGGCCTGAACACCCGCATCATCAAATCCGTAAATGCTGTTGGGGCATTAGTAAAATGAAAAACATCACTAGAAACTCATAATGGCCATATCTATTCTGGAAAGCCATCTTCAAAACATTGAAATCCCGAATATTTAGCTGATGGTACCCCGATCTCAAGTCGATCTTAGAGAACACCCTAGCACCCTGCAAATGGTCAAACTAATCATCAATACGCAACAACAAGTACTTGTTCTTAATGGCAACTTTGTTCAATTGGCAGCAATCAATGCACATCCATATAGTTCCATCTTTCATCTTCACAAATAACACAGGTGCACCCCAAGGAGACACAATCTGCCCGAACCCCTTTACTAGTAACTCCTCAAGCTATTCCTTCAACTCTTTAAACTCTTTCGGAGCCATGCGATACGATGGAATAGATATAGGCTGGGTACCTGGAGCCAAATCAATATAGAATTCGATATCACGATGGGGTGGCATGTTTGGAAGATCAGAAGGAAACACATCTTAGAACTCCTGAACCACGAGCAGTGAATCAATCGTAGGAGTCTCTATAGTAGTATCCCTAAGCATAAGCTAGATAATCCAAACAACCCTTCTCGACCATGTGTCGAGCCTTCAGAAAGGAGATAACCCGACTAGATGTACTGATAGACGAACCCTTCCACTCCAATCTAGGCAACTCTAGTATCTCTAAGGTAATAGTCTTCACATAACAATCGAGTATGGCATGATATGGATATAACAAATCCATGCCCAGGATGACCTCAAAGTTGGTCAAATCGAGCAACAAAAGATCCGCTCAGGTCTCAAAAGCACAGAAAGTAATAATTCAGGATCGATAGATCTGATCCACAACAACAGAATCGCCCACTGATGTGGACACATAAATAGGAGTACCTAAGGACTCACGAGGAACTCCTAAGAAATGAGCAAACAGAGATGAAATATATGAATATGTAGACGCTGGATCAAATAGTACCGACGCATCCCTACTGCAGACAGAAATAATACTTGCGATCACGGCATCTGAGGCTACTGCATCTAGTCTGGTTGGGAAGGCATAGAATCTGGCAGGAGCACCTCCTGGCTGGCCTCCACCTCTAGGACGGACCCTACCCACCTGCCCTCCGCATCTGGGGGGGTCGGAGGCCGGTGAGGCAACTGGTCCTGGAATTATAGGTTGTTGACCCTGCTGCACTACCTTTCCTCGAAGCTTGGGGCAAAACCTCCGCACATGACACTTGAAACAACCTCTCAGTACGGTGGACTGCTGACCTAAAGTCTGACCCTGATGGCCTGAATACCAACTAGATGAACCCTGAATAGCTGGTGGGCGGTAGGAACTCTCTCGCATGGAGCTGAAATATGGTCACACTAGAGCACCCTGAGGAGGAGGCGGTGCTGGATATGTGGGCCTGCTAAACTGACCCCTCATGAACTGACCCCTGCCCCCAGCCGGGGCACTATTGAACTCTCTAGAAAATCGAAACCTGTTATCCCTCGTCGCCTGTTCTCGACTCTGCTGACGGACACCCCTGATCATCCGAGCTATCTCCACAACTAGCCTGTAAGAAGTCCCCACATCAACCTCTCGAGCCATGGTGGCCTGGATAATGGAGTGCAACCCGGCAACAAACTTCCGCACTCTCTCTGCATTGTAGGAAGTATCATAAGTGCATGGAAAGACAACTCAGATAATCTCGCCTCACAGTCGGTCACCAACATCTGGCCCTGCTGAAGCTGCTTGAACTGAAACCGCAACTCTTACCTCTAAGAGTGTGGAATATATCTGTCCAAGAAAAGTCATGGGAACTGATCCCAAGTCATGGGAGGAGAACCTGCTGGTCTCTCGAGGAGATAGGATTGCCACCGTCTACGGGCCCTGCCTTTTAACTGAAAGTTGGTAAAGTTTATCCCGTGGGACTCTAATATCCTCATATTGTGCAGTCGGTCCCTACATCGATGAATAAAGTCCTGGGGATACTCATGTCGCTCACCTCCAAAGACAAGAGGATGAAGCCATGCACATCTGTCCAATAGCTTCTGCGGATCGCCGACCGCAGCTAGTCTGGGCTCAGGTATAGCTGCTGAAATTGGCTGAGCTCCGCCCACGAGTAGTGCACCTGCGATCTGATATACGACAGCTGCATGTCCTGGAGCCTGAGCGGTAGGGTCTGTGCTCCCCCTCCCGCCTGAGATGTGGCTGGGTCTATTGGAAATAAACCAGTCTGAGTCATAGAATCCATGAACCGCAGCATACGGCCTATGACCTCCTAGAATCCCGTTGTGGACTTGAAATCCACCGGGGCTGGATCTGCTGGAGGCACCTCGCCCTGCTCCTCAATAATAGGATCCTCTACTAGATCCACTGGTGGTATGGCTAGAACCACTTTGGGATGCCCTCGTCCTCTATCACGAGCTGGAGCCCTCCCTCGGCCTCTAGCAACAGGGGGAGCAATTCCTCCATGATCGGGTACATCGATCGTGCGCATTTTCACCATCAGTGAGAGAATTATAGAATGATACTTAGCACAACATCAATTGTACGATAGGAGATTATGAAAATAGCAGTTTCCTAACACCCTATAGCCTCTCGAAGATAAGTACGGACGTCTACGCACCGATCTGCAAGACCCTTTTAGGCCTGCTCATAACTTGTGAGACCTACGTGAACCTACTGCTCTGATACCATGTTGTCACGACCCAATTTCTCCTACAGGCCATGATGGCGTCCAACGTCGCCGCTAGACAAGCCAACAGTGAACTAACTATGTGTTTACTCCCTTTTAATAGATTTCCAAGTAATTAAATTCTATTTATTAAGAAATTTAAGTAGAAAGTTTAATAAATAAAATGAAAGCAACTAAGTGCAATCACAGATATATAAATACTCTAAAACCGTAAAGTCTACTAGAGTATGTGGCATGACCTGGTGTCACAAGTGTATGAGCACTGGTAGAATATACAAAACTCTAACTAATGTCTGGAATAACATAGAAAATAAGTACAGAAAGGCTCTAGGTGCTTCTGAACGGCTCAGGAAGCAGCTCACCACTAAGCCTCAGGATATCGGGGATGTGCCAATCTGACCTCCAGATGCACCTGCCTCAGATCATGCACGGTTAGTGCATAAGTGTAGTGTGAGTACATAAACAACTTGTACCCAATAAGTATCATGGCTAACTTCGAAGAAGTAGTAACGAGGAGTCGACATCGACACTTACTATGGGCTAACAGTAAAGAAATACATAATTCTAAATAAGCATGGGTTATGTAAATAATAGTAATAACTCAATAACAAGAAGAAAGTAAATAATTCTGTCACGCATGGTAAGTCCAAATAAATTTTTGTCTTATATAATTTTTTAGCCTCTAGAGCTAGGGAAAGATATCAAATATAAAGTTACACTTCGAGTGTTATCACGCACGATTATGCCAAGGTTGTACGGCCCGATCCAGAATAAAGTGTACACTGCCGAGGGTCGAGCGGCAAGAACCATAGATGTGTCTATCTACTGTCGAGGCGTTCGTCCCGCTCCACAAGAAGAGAGGATACTTTATAAACAATAGATTCAAGAGCTAATACAAGGTTAATGTACAACTAAACACAATTTTTATTAATGGTCAAGTAACCCGCCAAAACTCAAGTAAGTGAAATTCGGTCTTTTAAAATTCCTCTAACAAGTTCCGATGTACTTTAGGCACTTTAATTAATAAGCACAGTGCAAACATTACAAGTATTGCATGATTTGTGTTCTAAACTACCCGGACATAAGCATAGTTAGTAGCTACGCACGGACTTTCGCCACCTCGTGCGTACGTAGCTCCCACAATTAGAAGCAAATAGTAATTTAAATCACTTATGGGTTAAATTCTCTCTTACAAGGTTAGGTAAGAGACTTACCTTGTCTCAAAGCCCGCTTTCCGACCTCAAATTCACCCTAATGCCTCAACTTGGTGCCGAAAAATCCGAAACTAATCAAATGTTGTATAACTTTATCAATATATGCTCAAAAGTTAACGATTTAGCTATTAGAGTAGTTACTCAATCCAAATTGGAAGATTCTTAAAATTCACCCCCAGGCCCACGTGCTCGGATTTCGGAAATATTTGAAGAAACTTGTTACCCATAACCTCACGAACTCAAATATATAATTTTCACTCAATCCTATAACCATTTTCGTGGGTAAAACCCATTTTTATCAAAACCTAGGGTTATTCATCAAAACCCATATTTTTCAAAAATTTACATTTTAAAATCTACCCATAATCTATGTATTTAACTTATATTGGATAGAAATTACTTACCTTAAATAGCTAGTGAAAACCCCTCTCTAAGAGCTCCAAAAATCGCCCAAGTAATGCAATAAATGAACCCAACATGTTTGAGTCCCGACTTAAATGAAGGTTCTGCCCAGCAGGACTTTTGCATCTGCGGTCCCTGGGCTGCATCTGCAGAACTTGGTCCGCTTTTGTGGAATTCCACAAGACCAGTGCTGGCCGCTTCTGCGGATGACACCCCGCTTCTGAAGACAGTGAAGTGCATTTGCGGTCCTTTGGCACTTGCGAGCGATCCGTCATAGAAGCGGGGCTGCTTCTGTGCGTGCTTCTCCACTTCTGCGGACCGTTGGCCAGTTACCCAAAGCCGCTTCTGCGGCCAAAATCATGCATATGCAGTCTCGCACCTGCGGCCAAAAGCTTGCATGTGCCGCAGGTGCGGGCACACTAGAATGGGTGGACTAGCAACCCTTTTGTGTCCTAATTCAATCTGTGCATCATACGGATTGCACCTGTGGAACCTGAGGCCTCATCCAAATATACCAACAAGTTTGTAAACATAAAACGGACTCGCTCGCACCCTCGGAATGCGGAAAACAAACATTAAAACTAAGAATCGCAACCCAAAACCAATAGGATCAACTTATGAACTTCAAATTCTTCCAACTTACTCCGAACACGCTGATTCATACTTAAACTACTCAGAATGGTACTAAATTTTGTGTACAAGTCTTAAATCACCATACAGAACTATTCCCAGGCTCGGAATCATAAACGAACCTTGATAACACCAAAACCTACTCCAAACCAAATTCAAAGAACTTTTAAACCTTCAATAAGCCAACTTCCAACATTAAGTACCGAAACGCTCTCGGGTCATCCAAAATCCGATCCGAACATACGCCCAAGTCCAAAATTATCATACGAACCTATTGGAACCGTCAAATCCTGATTCTGAGGTTGTTACTCAAAATATTGACCAAAGTCAAACTTGGCCTTTTAAAAGCCAAACGAAGAAACCAAGTGTTCCGATTTCAACTTGAACCCTTCCAAATCCCGAACTAACTTTCCCCGCAAGTCATAAAAATAGTAAAAGCATATATGGGGAGTCTTATTTAGGGAAACAAGGATCTAGAAAGCAAAACGACTGAACGGGTTGTTACAAATAATATATACAATTGAATTCCCGAAAACCCGCTACCTAACCTTTAGATCTGTAGTTGACTTCAATGGAGCTCTTAGGAGTCATCGAGTAAATTACATTTATAATAAGTTCTGTACACATGACATATGTCCTCCGAGAAGTGTCAAATTAAAAATATATTAGAAGTTACATGTATATAAATTACTACTCTCTTGTCATGCGCGTTACGCGTGTACTTAATCTCCATAAATACAAAATTTTAAGAGATCATGTAGTAACTATTATATTAAAAGTTATATTTGAGTTTATATATAAATTAAAAGTTGAAGTGTAAGTTCTTGAAAATAACAATTGTTGATCCTATTTTACTAACTAAATAAAGCAAGGAATTGTGTCACATAATGATTCCCCATCATCTTAGTAGATATATTCAACTTAAAAGCGTTGACACGGATAAAAACTTTTAATATTTTTGAGATAAACCTATGATTTGTATATAAGTTTATTTTTGGGAGGTTTTATTTCTTGAACAACAAATTATCTTTTATTTTTTATTTTTTTATATTTGATAAATAATTTTTGGCTTTGTTCATAATTTTGTGCTGAAGGAGATAGTAGACGGAGATATTGTCAAGACCCAATTTCCCCTCCGTATGAAGTCGTGACGACACCTAGTCTCTATGACTATATAAGCCTAATATTTGCGGAATAATGAAATGAAAACATGAATTAAACAACTAACTGTTAAAAATACACAGTAATCCCAAAACCCGTAACATCGTAAGTCACAAGCTACAGAAGGAAACTAGTATCTCTATACACCAAAGTCTAATAACAGAAGTAAGGAAGGTAAATGACATAAGAGAGAATAGAGGGGGACTCCGAGGTCTGCGGCCGCGGCAGATATACATTGAAGTCTCCGTACAACAACAATCACTCTCAGCTAGTGGCAGGATTGATAAGAAGTGCCTGGATTTGCACACAAAACATGTGTAGAAGAGTAGCATGAGTACACCACAATCGGTACCTAGTAAGTGCCAAGCCTAACCTCGGTAGAGTAGTGACGAGGTCAGGTCCGGGCCCTACTGGAATATGATAATAAATCAAGGCAAAAATGAAATATCGCAGTAAAATAAAGACTGAAATTTAACAAGAAAGCGTTCATAGAAGGTAACAACTCAATACACAGAAATACAACAGGGGATCTCCCGAAATACCGTCTCGTAGTCCCAAACGTAAATGTGCAGGGGGATCTCCCGGAATACCATTCCGTAATTCCAAAGTAAATATGCAAGATAGGGGGATCTCTCGGAATACCGTGCCATAGTCCCAAAGTAAATATGTAGTACAAGGAGATCTCCCGGAATACCGTTCCGTAGTCCCAAAGTAAATATGCAGTACGGGGGATCTCCCGGAATACCCTTCCGTAGTCCCAAAGTAAATATGCAGCGCAAACAATAGAAATACAACTACAACACGAAATCTTACGATTTAGACTAAGTACCAGTCAAAGAAGAAGCGGGATATTCACTAGGCATGCTGCACAGAGTTCACATAAGCAGTTAAGACACGTAGACGTGTTGTATTAAACTAAACAGGATAGCTACACATATTGGAATAACTCAATTAAGAATGAAAATATATTAATACTCATTAAAATGGTATAACTCAAAATAAAAGGAAAGCAGGTTGCTGATCAGTAAGAAAATCGGGTTTTGTTTCCACAACTAGCCCGTGTACGTACTCGTAACCTCACGTATATGACGCTCACATATCACAATAGTTCCATATCTTAAAGGGATTTCGCCCAAACAAAGTTAGGCAACCCACATACCTCGAACCAAGCTCAATCAATCGGTCACAATGCCTTTCCCACGAATATCCGGTTCCGAATACTCCAAATCTAGCCAAAAGCAATTACATATCATAAATACAACCATAATAGACTCATCTAATTAATGAAATCAATACTTTAACAAAAATTCCGAAATTCGTCCTAAAAAGTCGACTCGGGTCCACTTTTCGAAATAAGGTAAAGGTCACAAAATTCGAAATCCCATTCACTCACGAGTCTAACTATATCAAATTTACTAAAATCCAACACCAAATGGTCCTTCAAATCCACAAATCAAACTTTCCAAATCCCTAGCCTCAAACTCCCAAATTCCACTTAAATACACACTAACTAGGTGGAAAAACAAATGGAGAAGCAAGATTATTGATCAAAAATAAGCACAAGGGATTTACCTCAAGAAATGCCTCGAAAATGCTCTCAAAGGTCGCCCTAAACCGAGTTTGCAAAGTCAAAAATGACAAAAATCACGAAGCCCTTCGGTTTTAAACACTGCCTAGGCGAAAATGTGGGCGCACCTGCGAAAACGACTAACCTTGGCTGCCTCCGCTTCTGCGACCACTGGTCCGCATATGCGCTATCGCAGGTGCAGAGAAACCATCGCACGCGTGACCACTGCTGATCTCCACCCCTTCCGCACCTGTGCTCAACCTTCCGCACCTGCAGCTAATACCCTCGCAGGTGCGATCATACCAGCAAAAGACCAAACTTCAGAAATTTCTTAACTTCCATTCCAAGTCCGTTAACCACCTGAAACTCACCCGAGGACCTCGGGACCTCAACCAAATATACCAACCAATCCTAAAACACCATACAAATTGAGTCGAGCCCTCAAACCACATCAAACAATGCTAAAATCACAAATTATCCTCCGATTCGAACTTAAAGAACTTGAAACTTCTAAATTCAACAACCGATGTCGCAACCAACCAAAACATGTCTGATTGACCCCAAATTTTGCACACAAGTCATATTCAACATTACGGACCTACTCCAACTTCCGGAATTGGAATCCGACCCCGATATCAAAATGTTCACTACTGGTAAAAATCTCTAAAAATTCGACTTTCGCCATTTCAAGCGTAAATAAGCTACGGACCTCAAAAACACAATCCGGACACGTCCCTAAGTCCAAAATCACCTATTAGAGCTAACTCAACAAACAAAATTCCATTCCGAAGTCGTCTTCATACAGTTCTGACTACGGTCCAAATCCTAAGGCTTAAACCTCCATTTAGGGACTAAGTGTCCCATAACACTCCAAAAAGCAAAACGAAACCTCCCGACAAGTCACAATAGCAGAAATAGATATGGGAGAAGCAGTAAATAAGGGATCGGGGCTATTACTCTCAAAACGACCGGTCGAGTCATTACATCCTCCATCTCTTAAAACAATCGTTCGTCCTCAAACGAGCATAGAGACATACCTGAAGTGGTGAAAAGATGAGGATAATGGTTGCGCATATCTTGCTCGGTCTCCCAAGTCGCCTCCTCGACCGGCTGTCCCCTCCACTGAAACTTCACGAAAATAATGTTCTTTGACCTTAGCTTTCTGACCTGCCTGTCTATAATAGCCAATGGCTCTTCAACATAAGATAGATCCTTGTCCAATTGGCCTGAGCTGAGATCCAATACGTGAGCTGGATCACCGTGATACTTCCGGAGCATCGAAACATTAAATACCGGATGAACTCCTGCTAGGCTGGGAGGTAAGGCAAGCTCATAAGCAACCTCCCCAACACGCCGAAACACCTCAAAAGGACCAATAAACCTTGGGCTCAGCTAGCCCTTCTTTCCAAATCTCATAATGCCCTTCATAGGTGAAACCCGGAGCAAGACCCGCTCTCCAACCATGAATGCAACATCGCGAACCTTTCGGTCCGTGAAACTCTTCTGGCTAGAGTGGGCTGTGCGAAGTCTATCCTGAATCACCTTAACTTTTTCCAAGGCATCCTGAACTAAGTCCGCATCCAATAATCTGGCCTCGCCCGACTCGAACCAACACACTGGGGACCGACACTGCCTACCATACATAGCCTCATATGGTGCCATCTGAATGCTGGACTGATAACTGTTATTGTAAGCAAACTCCGCAAATGGCAAGAACTGGTTCCAAGCATACCCAAAATCTATCACACAAGCGCGGAGCATATACTCTAGTATCTGAATAGTGCACTCGGACTGTCAGTCCGTCTGAGGGTGAAATGTTGTGCTCAGCTCCACTCTAGTACCCAACTCCTGTTGTACGACTCTCCATAATCATGATGTAAACTGCGTACCCCGATCAGAGATGATAGATACTGGTACGCCATGAAGCCTGATGATATCGCCGATATAAATTCGAGCCAACTTCTCGAAAGAATAGGTAGTCATCATAGGAATAAATCAAGCTGACTTGGTCATCCTGTCCACAATCACTCAAACTCCATCAAACTTCCGCTGAGTCCGTGGGAGACCAACAATGAAGTCCATAATGATCTGCTCCCATTTCCACTCCAGAATCTCTATCTTCATAAACAACCCACCCGGTTGCCGATGCTCATATTTCACTTGCTGGCAATTTAGACATCTATCCACATACTATACTATGTCCTTCTTCATCCTCCTCCACCAATAATGTTGTCTCAGGTCCTGATACATCTTTGCGGCACCCGGATGAATAGAGTATGGTGAACTGTGAGCCTCCTGGAGAATCAATTCAAGCAAACCATCTACATTGGGCACACATAGCCGTACCTTCATCCTCAATGCACCATCATCTCCAATAGTGACCTCCTTAGAATCACCGTGCTGGACTGTGTCCTTAAGGACAAGAAGATGGGGGTCATCAAACTGACGCTCCCCGATACGATTATAAAGGGAAGAACGATAGACCACAAAAGCCAATACTCGACTCGGCTCAGAAATATCCAATCTCACAAGCTGGCTGGATAAGGCCTGAGCATCCAATGCCATGGGCCTCTCTGCTGCTTGTAGATATGCTAAGCTCCCCAAACTCACTGCCCGGCGATGCAAAGCATTGGCCACCACATTGGCCTTCCCAGGGTGGTACAAAATGATGATATCATAATCCTTAAGCAGCTCCAACCACCTCCTCTGACGCAAATTAAGATCCTTCTGCTTGAACAGATGCTGCAAACTCCGATGATTGGTGTAAATCTCACAAGGAACACCATACAAATAATGTCGCCAAATCTTCAAGGCATGAACAATAGCTGCTAACTCAAGGTCGTGGACAGGATAGTTCTTTTTATGCACCTTCAGTTGTCTGGACGCGTAGACAATCACTCTACCGTCCTACATCAACACCGTGCCAAGACTAATCCGCGAGGCATCACAATATACAGTATAAGACCCCGAACCTGTAGGCAATACCAACACTGGGGCTGTAGTCAAAGCTGTCTTGAGCTTCTAAAAGCTCTCCTCACATTCCTCTGTCCACTTGAACGGAGCACCCTTCTGGGTCAGCCTGGTCATAGGTGCTGCAATAGATGAGAAACCCTCTATAAATCGATGGTAATACCCCGCCAAACTAAGAAAACTCCAGATCTTCATAGCTGAGGACGGTCTGGGCCAACTCTGCACTGCTTCAATCTTCTTCAGATCCACCTGGATCCCCTCACTCGATACTATATGACCCAAAAATGTCACTAAGTCTAGCCAAAACTCACACTTTGAAAATTTTGCATATAACTTCTTTTCTCTTAAGGTCTGAAGCGCAGTCCTCAGGTGCTGCTCATGATCCTCCCGACTCCGGGAGTATACCAGAATGTCGTCAATAAACACAATGACTAATGAGTCAAGATAAGCTAGAACACATTGTGCATCAAGTGCATAAAAGATGTCGGGGCATTGGTCAGCCCAAAAGGCATCACAGGGAACTCGTAGTGACTATACCGACTCCAAAAGGCAGTCTTCAGGATATCTGGCTCCCCAATCTTCAACTGATGATAGCCGAAACGTAAATCAATCTTGGAAAATACTCTGGCACCCTGTAACTGATCAAATAAGTCATCAATACGAGGCAATGGATACTTGTTCTTCACTGTGACTTTGTTCAACTGGCGGTAATCAATACACATCCGCATAGAAACATCATTCTTCTTAATAAATAAGGCAGGAGCACCCCAAGGTGACACACTGGGCCGAATAAAGCCCTTATTAAGCAATTCCTGTAATTGCTCCTTCAACTCCTTCAATTCAGGAAGAGCCATACGATATGGAGGAATAGAGATGGGCTGAGTGCTCGGCAACAAATCAATGTCAAAATCAATATTTTGGTCGGGCGGCATACCCAGAAGATCAGCTGGAAACACATTTGGAAAGTCCCTCACTACTAGAACTGACTCAACTGTAGGGGTATCAATACTGACATCTCTCACATAAGCTAGATACGCGTCACACCCCTTCTCAACCATTCGTTGAGCTTTAAGAAATGAAATAACTCTGCTGGGAGTATACTCTAAGGTACCTCTCCCCTCTAACCGCGGTAAACCTGGTATAGCTAGCGTCACGGTTTTAGCATGACAATCAAGAATATCATAAGGGGCGACAACTAGTCCATGCCCAAAATAATATCAAAGTCCACCATGCTGAGTAATAATAAATCGGTTCTGGTCTCAAAATGACTAAGAGAAATTAAACACGACCGATACACGCGGTCCACAATAAGAGAATCTCCCACAAGAGTATACACATAAATGGGGGAACTCAAAGAATCCCGAGATACACCCAAATACGGGGCAAAAGAAGAGGACACATAAGAATATGTAGAGCCTGGGTCAAATAATACCAGTGCATCTCCATGACGGACCAGGACAATACCTGTAATGACAGAATCAAAAGTGACTGCCTCTGTACGAGCAGGAAGGGAATAATATCTGGCCTGGAATACCCCTCTAGGGTGACCTGTACCTCCCCGACCTCCACCTCGAGCTGGCTGAGCAGGTGGCGTGGCAGCTGGTGCTGTAGTCATGGCCTGAGGACCTGGTGGGGCACGTTGTGGCTGGGAAGTCTGTGAAGGTGCACCCTCATAAATCTGGGGCAATCCCTCACCATATGGCGAGTGTCGCCGTACTCAAAATAAGCTCTAGGAGGGCGTGCCTGCTGTGACTGGCTCTGGCCAGATCTGCTGGACTGGCCGCTAGGAACACCCCGTGCAGGAGGCACATTAGATACTGACGGTGCATAATAAAGCTCCTGGGGCCTAGAAAGGACCGGAATACCACTGGCGGCTGGAAGAGCTGAATGGACGGGGCGACTTACATAACCCCTTCCATGGCGAGCTGCTGGGGCACAAGCACCAGAATAAGAACCAGTCTCTTGAAACCTCTTGGCCTCCCTCTCCTCTCTATCCCGGGCAAGCATGCCCTCTAATCTCCTGACAATACTCACAACCTGCTGATAAGAAATATCCATCTCCAACTCCCTGGACATACTAATCTGGATGCTAGGGTGGAGTCCCTCAATAAACCGTCGAACCCTCTCTCGAACTGTAGCAACCAAGGCCGGTTCATGTCGGACCAAATCAATGAAGCGAACTGCATACTCTGACACAATCATAGTACTCTGGCGTAGCTGCTCATACTCCGCGCGCCATGAGTCCCTGAGGTTCTGAGGAACATACTCTCTCAAAAACATGTCTGAGAACTGAGTCTATGTAAGTGAAGCTGCCTCAGCCGGACTACTCAACTCATAAGCACGCCACCACTGATAGGCTGCTCCTCTAAGATGTAATGTAGTAAAAGAAACCCCGCTCGTCTCCGCTATGCCCATAGTACGGAGAATAAGATGGCACTCCTCCAGAAAACTCTAAGCATTATCTGTAGCCAATTCGATGAAGGTAGGTGGGTGGTACTTCTTGTACCTCTCAAATCTGAGCTGCTCCACCTTGGCTTGAGATGTGGCAGGAGCAAGTGGAATCAATCCAGCCTGAGCTAAGGTGCTGAACATGCTCAAAAACTGGGCTAGAGTCTCCTGGAGGGCTGATACAGGAATAAGTGCCTCAGGTGTCTGCCCTCCAGCTGGAGCTACTGGGGGCTCCACTGTAGCAGCTCGAGCGGGTGCTCTAGCTGCACCACGTGGACATCTTCAGCCTCTACCCCGTCGCGGCTCTAGCAGGGGCGCGAGTGCCTGGTTATCATATCCACTTGTACGTGTCCTCACCATCTGTAAGAGAATAGAATACAAAAGTTTAGAATTTTTGAAGTCAACAATTTTCACACGACAAGGAATCAAAGTAGTGAAACTTTCCTAATAGTTTCATAGCCTCCCGAAGATAAGTACAGACGTCTCTGTACTGATCCGCGAGACTCTAATAAACCGGCTTGTGACTCACGACACCTATGAACCTAGAGCTCTGATACCAACTTTTCACGATCCAATTTCCCCTCCGTATGACGTCCTGACGGCACCTAGTCTCTATGAATAGGTAAGCCTAATATTTGCAGAATAATAAAATGAAAACATGAATTAAACAACTAACTATTCAAAATACACAGTAATCCTAAAACCCGGAACATCGTAAGTCACAAGCTACAGAAGGAAACTAGTATCTCTATACACCAGAGTCTAATAATAGAAGTAAGGAAGGTAAATGACATAGGAGGGAATAGAGGGGGACTCTGAGGTCTGCGGACGCGACATATATACCTTGAAGTCTCCGTACAGCAGCAAGCACTCTCAGCTAGTGGCGGGGCTGATAAGAAGTACCTGGATCTGTACACAAAACATGTGCAGAAGAGTAGCATGAGTACACCACAATCGGTACCCAGTAAGTGCCAAGCATAACCTCGGTAGAGTAGTGATGAGGTCAGGTCCGGGCCCTACTGGAATATGATAATAAATCAAGGCAAAAATGAAATATCGCAGTAAAATAAAGACTAAAATTTAACAAGAAACAGTTCATAGAAGGTAACAACTCAATACACAAATATACAACAGGGGATCTCCTGAGATACGGTCTCGTAGTCCCAAACGTAAATGTGCAGGGGGATCTCCTAGAATACCGTTTCGTAGTCCGAAAGTAAATATGCAAGATAGGGGGATCTCCCGGAATACCGTGCCGTAGTCCCAAAGTAAATATGTAGTATAGGGTGATCTCCCGGAATACCATTCCGTAGTCTCAAAGTAAATATGCAGTACAGGGGAATCTCCCGGAATATCCTTCCGTAGTCCCAAAGTAAATATACAGCGCAAACAATAGAAATACAACTACATCACGAAATCTTACGATTTAGACTAAGTACCAGTCAAGAAAGAAGCAGGAAATTCACTAGGCATGCTACACAGAGTTCACATAAGCAGTTAAGACACGTAGACATGTTGTATTAAACTAAATAGGATAGGTACACATATTGGAATAACTCAATTAAGAATGAAAATAGATTAATACTCATTAAAATGGTATAACTCAAAATAAAAGGAAAACAGGTTGCTGCTCAGTAAGAAAATCGGGTTTTGTTGCCACAACTAGCCCGTGTACGTACTCGTCACCTCACGTACACGACGCTCACATATCACAATAGTTCCAAATCTTAAAGGGATTTCCCCCACACAAAGTTAGGCAAGCCACTTACCTCGAACCAAGCTCAATCAATCGGTCACAATGCCTTTCCCATGAATATCCGGCTACAAATGCCCCAAAATCTAGCCAAAAGCAATTACATATCATAAATACAACCACAATAGACTCATCTAATTAATGAAATCAACACTTTAACAAAAATTCTGAAATTCGTCCTAAAAGGTTGACCCGGGCCCACGTCTCGGAATCGGGTAAAAGTCACAAAATCTTAAAGCCTATTCACTCACAAGTCTAACCATATCAAATTTACTAAAATCCGACACCACATGGTCCTTCAAATCCATAAATCAAACTTTCCAAATCCCTAGCCTCAAACTCCCAAATTCCACATTAAATATACACTGACTAGGTGAAAAAACAAATGGAAAACCAAGATTATTGATCAAAAATAAGTACAAGGGATTTACCTCAAGAAATGCCTCGAAAATGCTCTCAAAGGTCGCCCTAAACCGAGTTTGCAAAGTCAAAAATGACAAAAATCACGAAGCCCTTCGGTTTTAAACACTGCCCAGGCATTTTCGGACTTGCGTAGCGTGGGCTCGCACCTGCGCGCCCGCTGGTGCAAAAATGTGGGCACACATGTGAAAACGACTAACCTTATCAGCCTCCGCTTCTGCGACCACTGGTCCGCATCTGCGCTATCGCAGGTGCGAATAAACTATCGCACATGCGACCTCTGCTGATCTCCACCGCTTTCGCACCTGCGCTTAACCCTGTATTTAATTAAATTATTTGAAATATATTTTGAATTGTTAGGGAAAGATAGTAAAAGATGGAAATCTTATATACTTAATTTTCTGCTTAAAATAATTAATTGTTAAAAGAAATTGTTCATCCTCTCGAAATAATCTATAATAAATATACTCTTCTTCCGGAGGTACATAAGAAAATGTCCTCCTTTCTTGTAGAGCGGGCCGAACGCCTCGGTAGATAGATGTATCAATGGATCATGCCACACATCCCTCGGCAGTGTACACAACACTCTGGATTGGGCCATACGACCTCGGCAGTAATCGTGCTTAATAATAATAATAATTGCACGATACCTTGATATTTCAATTGTAGTTTGTGAATTTAATTAATAGATTGGAAATTATTAAATTTGAAGGAATTTAATTATTTTTGCTGGTTAAATAAAATTATTGTTAACTCTATGAATCATGTTGATTTAGATATTCTAGTTTTATTTCAAATATTATTATTGACCCTTAGTGAGTGTCAAAGTAGGCCATCTCGTCTCTACCTCTTCGAGATTAGGCTTGATACTTACTGGGTACATGTTGTTTACGTACTCATGCTACACTTGCTGTACTTGTTTTGCAGGACCTGAGACAGGTGCTATTGTTAGACCTATCGGCGTGCACCCGCATTATCCAGAGGCTTAGTGGTGAGCTGCTTTCTGAGCCGTTCTGCAGTAACTAGTGCCTCTTCTGGGAATTTTATTCTGTCTATTTTATTTTAGATAGTATTTTTAATTTTTGTACAATCTACTAGATGCTCATACACTTGTGACACCAGGTCTTGGCACACACACTAGTAGAGTTTATTTTTGGATTTAATCTTGTTCCTGGATTTTAAATTACTAGATCTTTTTATATTGTCTAAATTCCTGCAAGTAAGAAGAGTTTAATTACTCGGTTAATTTTTAAACAATTGAATATGTGTTTAAATTACTAGTTGTCTTGCCTAGTTGTAATGTTGGGCGCCATAACGGCCTTTAGGTGAAATTGGATCGTGATATGTACATTCTCCATGTAGTAGAGAAATTGAACCACAAACCATGTTAGAAATCATGTTTAGACAAAGCATTGGTACTGTAGGGACCCACACAGATCGTGTACATGTTGAATCATCTACTAAATTATTGTTTTGTACTCAGTCACAGTTTTACTTGTTATTATATCTCAGTCTCTATTATTCCTTGTTGACACATTATATAATTTTTGTCGGGGCTAACTTTCGTGATTACTGAGGGCCCGAGAGACTGGAGAAATTGATGATTAAGTGAGGCCGAGGGCCTAATTGAGAAATATTGATGCTATAGCACGTTAGTTATCCTTCCAGCACGTGAGTTGTCCGTGGGGATCCAGATATTATACTACAACACGTGAGTTGTCCGTGCGGATTATAGCGCTTGGGCTGAAGGAACCCCTCCGGAGTCTGCACACACCCCTAGTGAGCACAGGTACCTACTGAGTGCGAGTGCCGAGTGTTGAGTGAATAGGAGGGCTGAGTGACTGTGGCCCTGAGAGGAAGCATTTGATTTCATTATTGTTGCACTTAGCTGCCATCTATCACTGTCTTGAAATTTCTGAAAGATATTACACTATGTTTCACTTAACTTGTCATGGAATAAGTGTTTGACCTAATTTATCGAACTTGAGAGCATGCCTACTTTCCTATGTTGAAATCACTGTAATTGAAATATAAATGTGAAGCTCGTCAATGCTTTCAGTTTTTTATTTAGTATTGTTACTTACTTAGTTGGTTGTACTCATACTACACCCTACACGTTGTGTGCAGATTCAGGTGTTCCCGAACAAAGTGTGTGTTGATTTCTTCATGCAATTGATCTTCCGGTGATTTCGAGGTAGTTGCTGGTGTTTTGCATACCTTGTCTCTCCTTCCCTATATTTCCACTTATTGTATTTTGTATCAGATTATCATAGACAGTATTTTTCGAACTTGTGATGTATAGATGCTCATGTACTCAATGACACCCCAATGTTAGGAATTTTCGCGTTGTGTTTTGAATTTTCTATCCTGGTTATGAAGAGTTTTATTATTTAAACTGCTTTACATCCATTTTCTGTTAAAAGTGTTGGAGTTATGTCATAAATGTCGGTTTGCATAGTACCACGATAGGCTCCATCACGACAGGTTAGGATTTTGGGTCATGACACGAGGGTTGACATCGACACTTACTAGTGGTCCAATCAAATCAAATACTATAGGAGGTAAACAGATGTGAGGCAGAGTAAAAATACGAAACAAACAAGTATAAATACGTGTTATGATCCTTCTCTTAACAATAAACTCAAGCTCTCGATTAGTATCTACCTCCTCAATCAGAGTATATATGTATAATGGACCTCACCAGTGTCACGACACAAAATCCAATCATGGTTGTGATGGTGCCTATCATGTTATAAGGCAAGCCTATTTCCCAAAATATTACTACTAAATCGATTATAAGAATTTAATAAAACATTTCCAACATTTGAATTTTTCATAAACTAAATCAACTCTAAATATAACTATAGAAAATACGGAAACGAGCCCCAAATATCGGGGTGTCACTAAGTCATAAGTGTCTAAATCTATGAACTAAGAAATAAAACTATCTAACTATCAATGCACTCCAAAAGAAGAAATGATAAAAGGAGTCACAAGGTCCTGTGGACGCTAGCAGCTACCTTGCAGTCTCCAAGGATAGCCAGCCTGAACTCAATGATCGCCACGCTCCAACTCACCTAGATCTGCACATAACGTGCAGGGTGTAGTATGAGTACAACTGACTCAGTAGTAACAGAAATAACTAATGAACTGAGTAGTAGTGACGATCTAAGTATAACAATTCAATTATTTCTTTATCACAATTTAAAATAAACCGAAATAAACAGGTAAACTCCATCAACTCAATAAATGCTACAAAGATATTAACGGGTAAAAATGCAGCAACAACAAAAGTAATGAATCCTCACAGCAATGTCACTCCATCACTCAACACTCGGCACTCACACTCAGCACTCAATAGGCACTTGCGCTCACTGGGGGTGTGTACAGACTCTGGAGGGGCTCCCAAAGCCCAAACGCTTAGCACGGACAACTCACGTGCTGCACGGACAACTCATGTGTCATAATATCAATCCCTGGATCCGTACGGTCAACTCACGTGCTACGCGGACAACTCACGCGCTATGGTATCAATACCTGGATCCGCACGGACAACTCATGTGTCATAATATCAATCCCTGGATCCGTACGGTCAACTCACGTGCTACGCGGACAACTCACGCGCTATGGTATCAATACCTGGATCCGCACGGACAACTCATGTGTCATAATATCAATCCCTGGATCCGTACGGTCAACTCACGTGCTACGCGGACAACTCACGCGCTATGGTATCAATACCTGGATCCGCACGGACAACTCATGTGCCTCAATCAAATACCTCACAATAGGCCCTCGGCCTCACTCACTCATGTACCTTTCTAGCCTCACCATCATCAACAAATAAGGGAAACACAACCCACGTCAAGTATCACAGCATATCGGCAAAATAATAGGGACTGAGGTAAACATTTACAATAATATCTATGACTCAGTGCAAATAATGTGAGCATGAATAAAGCCTAAGAATGATCTCTAACACAAAGGAAAACAAGTTCAACAACAAATAAACACATAACCACAGATAATAGCCATTAGGCCTCACAGCCTAACAGGACAAACCAAGTCTGAATCCCTCGTGGTGCACACCCACACACTTTTCACCTAGCGTGGGTATCACTTCTAAACAATCACGTGATGTCAAATCTCCGGGTTTATACCCTCAAAGCCAGAGTTAAAACTGTTACTTACCTTAACAACATAAAATCCTACTCCGGGATGCCCTCGTCTCTGGACTCGGTCTCCAAAATCTCTGAATCTAACCAAAATCAGAATACTACTATCAACATAGGCTAAAGAATCAAATTTCACAATAAGAACTACATAAATAGGCCAAAAATCTGAAATCGGCCAAAACCATCCCACGGGCCCACGTCTCAAAACCAGTCAAAAATGGCAGAATAGCAAACCTCGTCCTCACCCGAGTCTAACCATATAAAAATCATCAAAATCGGACTCCGTTTGGTCCCTCAAATCCTCACTTCAAACTCTCCAAAACCCAAGCCCTAACTTCCTCAATTTCACCCTAAACCCCTACTAATTTCATGGCTAATCAGTGGAAAAACATCATAAATGCGTGTATATAAACCCAAGCGACTTACTTCACTGATGTCTCGTGATTCTCCCTTGAAAAACACTGCCCTAGCTCAAAAGCCCGTTCAACAATGGAGGAAAGATGGCAAAAATTCGCGAAGTGTGATATATATAGGTTCTGCCCATGGGTTATGCACCTGTGCCCCCATGCGCATCTGCGCTTCCGCATATGTTGTCCCAGGTGCGCACCTGCGCATTCCACTTAACCGACCAGGCTTCCCACCTGCGGCAGATCCCTCGCACCTGCGAGCTCGCAGGTGCGATCCTCTCTTCGCATCTGCTACTAAGACCCAGGTCTCCATCTCCGCATCTGCGAGCCTCCCACGCACCTGCGATCATTGCACCTGCGGCTCCCCATCTGCAGGTGCGGCCACACCAGAACAGCAGCTCCAGCTGTATTTTCCAACTTCCAAACTCCCTGATACCCATCCGAAATCATCCCGAGCCCCTCGGGATCTCAACCAATAATTCAAACAAGTCATATACCTCTACTCGAACTTAGTCGAACCTTCGGAACGCCCAAAACAATAACAAAACACCAATTCAACCTCAAATTCAAGCCTAAGAACTTCTAAACTTCCAAAATTCGCCAATGACGCCAAAAACATCAAACCACGTCCGAATGACCTCCAATTATGCACACACGTCACAAATAATACTACGAACCTACTCCAACTTCCGGAATTCCATTCCGATCCCGATACCTAATTTTTCACTGCCGACCAAAATTGCCAAATTTCTAACTTTCGCCAATTCAAGCCTAATTCTACCACGGACCTCCAATTTACATTCCGGACACACTCCTAAGTCTAAAATCACCCAATGAAGCTAACCGAATCATAAAAATCCACATCCGAATTCGTTTACTCATAAGTCAACTTCCAGTTGACTTTTCTAACTTAACTTTCTAACTAAGAGACTAAGTGTTCATTTCACTCCAAAACTACTCCGGACCCAAACCTACCAACTCGATGCAACTAAACGCAACTGAACAACACATAAAGAAACAAAATGGGGGAAATAGGGCTACAACTCTCGGAATGACCGACCGGGTTGTTACAACCAGATAGGTCATCGTAATTCAAATCAAGAAAAACTTACAGATACAGTGGCTTCTTGTCAAATATTACGCACGATTCCATAAGAGTATTTTATAAAAATGTCGAGGCGTATGGCCTGATCCCTTCATACTGTGTGCACTGCCGAGGGTCGAACGACATGAACCATATATGCATCTATTATACTGCCGAGGCGAACGACCCGCTCCCATGAGAGTGTGGTACCTAATCCTGCCGAGTCGAACGACCCGATCCCATTATAGTAAGAAGCTTTAACGGTTCCTTGACGCCACTCACGAATACACACGTGAGTTATGAATTTTAAGGAAAGCTTTTCGATGAAAACGCATAGCGCGAGAGAAATTCGATGACAACGCATAACGTGGTCAAAGTCCAAAAATACCAATTTTTAGGTTTTCTCTTAACATCCCATAATGTTTCATGTATTTACAAACCCAAATTCGTATATTTAACTCGCAACTTGTAAACATTACTTACCTCATGATTGACGGTTAAAAATGGCGCTCCCAAAATGCTCCAAGGACGGCTCCCATGTAAGAAATGAGATGAAAATGAGCCAAACCCACGTACTTAAACAAGTCCTCTGCCCAGTGATCATCGCACCTGCGGCCACTTGACCGCATCTGTGGTCCCGCAGGTGCAGTCCAACCATCACATCTGTTAACACCCATGCCTCCAGCACTTCGCTTTTGTGTCCGCTACTACGAGTGCGGAGTTTTCTCCATTTTTGCGCGTCTTCATCCGAGGACCCATTCTGCTTTTGCGCTCCACTACCCGCATATGCGAGCTCGCAGGTGCGGTAAATTCCTCGTTGCGAAACTAGCGAACCTCACTCCCCTCCACTTTTGTGACCCCTTTGGCCGCTTCTGCGGGCTTGCACCTGCGGCCCTTTCTACGCAAGTGCGATTGCACCAGATCTCAGCTGCCTAAAAAATCCTTCCATGTCCAAACTCGATTCGTTTCCAATCTGATTCACACCGAGGCCCCCAGGACCCCATCCACACATACAGTCACGACCCAAAATCTACTATAGGTCGTGATGGCGCCTAACGCTGTCGTCAGGCAAGCCGACAGTGATTTACCAATTTAATTACTCATTTTAGTATTTTTGAAATAATATTTTTTCTTAATTGAACAGTATAAAATAGAATTTACAGAGTGAATAAAAATATTTACACGAACCATAATAATGAATAACCTGAAGGAACCCCCAAAACCCGATGTCACATGAAGTCTCCATAATAAGCGTTGAAATTCTCTCGAGTGATCCGATACTCAACCCGAATATACACCCAAGTCCAAAATCATCATACGAACCTATTGGGACCTTCAAATCCCGATTCCGAGGTCGTTTACTAAAAAGTAATTCCTTAGTCAATTCTTCCAACTCAAAGCTTCATAAATTAGAATTTGCTTTCAAAATCAACTCCGAACTGCCCGAAATTCAATTCTGACAACACGTACAAGTCATAATACCTGAAGTGAAGCTACTCAAGGCCTCAAACTGGCAAACGATGCGCTAGAGCTCAAAATGATCGGTCGGGTCGTTACACATACCAACACATCCCAAAATACGATGCGGACTTAGTCGAAGCCTCAAATTACGCCAAACAACATCAAAATTATGAATTGACGATCGAAACCTTTCTTTAAACTTTCAAATTTTCCAAACTCTGACGAACGTGTGCAGATTATATCAAAAAAATTTGAAATGACGCCAAACTTTGTGTACAAGTTATAAATCATGATACAAACCTATTACAAGGCTCGGAATCTCAAACGGACTTAGATAACACCAAAATCCACTTCAAACCAAACTTATGAAATTTTAAAACTTCCAAAATGCCAACCTTCCATAATAAGCGCTGAAATGCTTCCGGACCATCCGATACTCAACCCGAACATACTCCCAAACCTGAAATCATCATACGAACTTATTGCGGCCTTCAAATCTCAATTCCGAGGTCGTTTACTCAAAATTCAAACCTTAGCTAATTCATCCAACTTAAAGCTTCCGAAAATAGAATGTTTTCATCTGAATCAACTGTAAACTTTCTGAAATTCAATTCCGATCACACGTACGAGTCATAAAATACAAAGTGAAGCTACTCAAGGCCTCAAACCATTGAACGCCACACTAGAGCTCAAAACGACCGGTCGGGTCGTTACATGGATAATATTATCAATATTCAAGTTTACACCATGACGTGTGCAATTATCAATAAACTCCAAGTTTATTATGATATGGGTTTTATATCAATAAACTTCTACTTTATTTTGTTATTCTTTTGTTTGTGTAGTACAAACTAGAGAATAAAGCGGGTAACTTTTCACATACATATTACCCCACTACAAGTTGTAGTAATAGAAGATATTAAATCTTTCATTTATTTATAGTCTCCATATAACAAATCGCTTTCGCGAATACTTTAGAAACTCAATAAGTTTCTTTGAGACTTACTACGACATAATATCTTATTGATAATCAATTTTATTTCTCCAAAATAGTAATAATTAGCTCTTCTAGAGCTCATAATTAGTTTTGTACTACCATATATTCATCAATATCCATATGGTGAATATTTCTCTCAAAGAGAAAGTTATACCATTATGATCATGGCCAAAATTAAATGCAAAATTTATTTCTTACATTAATGTTGTCCTTTAATAATCACATTGTCATACTATTTTGGCATAATCACAATAGGTACGTGGTCAATGACCATTCATGCCATAATAATAAAATTATTTTCTTATTTCATCTCAAACCTCCTTCTAGAGGTGAGTGTGGTATATTCACTACCACTAGCACGTTCATATTCTTCCAAGAATGAATATGTATTCATAAATCACATGTTGTCACATTCACATCATGAATGGACCATAATCATCTATATGTAATTTACAAAATCTCATGTCAAATCGATGAAAAATATTACTTTCACCGCCTTCTCACATATTGCTACCACATTCTCTTAAGGGAATGAGAATGACGCAAATTCAGTGGGACGTATTTTCACTTTTTGTGCCCACAATTATACATGAATTTGATCATGGTGAGACATGAAATTTTACCACTTCACGTGATTATAACTTCTTACAAACTCTATTAGAGTTATAATCAAAATTTATTGTCTTTACTTGTATTTAAAATTAAATTATAGAATTTTAAGAATTTAAAAGAGAAAAATAAAGTAAAACACTTACCTTAAATCTAGAATTTATTCCTGAAGCAAGTTCATGGATCAATTGACAATCATTATGCTCAATATTATACAAAAGTTAAGCACCATGCACGTATCCCAAAGCTTGGTGACCAAAGCAGATGCTTCCACTCAATTGGTTAGAATTTCGTGCTGATAACATGTTATAAAACAATATAATGAGAAGAAGAGTACTGCAGAGAGAAGTAGAGAGAGAGAGAGAGAGAGAGAGAGAGAGAGAGGGAATTCTTATTGATTTGGAGTGAATTATAATCAAATAGAATCTCTCTATTTATAGGGGAAAAGTGATATAGCCACCAAGTAATAATCCTTAAAATCTCTCTAAAATATAGACATTCACCTTAAATACAATTTTATTTATAACATATTATTTTGGCTAAACCTTTTTTATTAGGCAAAAAAATAATGGAGTTCTATCAATCTTTTTTTTTACTGAAAAAGAAAAATACACAATTGAAATAAATAGTCATTTGCATATAAGAAAAAATAACAAGAAATACACCATTTGTACTCTATTATTTTTTTATATAAAAAAAACTGATTTGGCTATAATGGTGGAGTTCTAGCTAAGTGTTTTACAAATTTAACCCCGAACAAAATACACAATTGAACCAACTAGCGATTATATCTAAATAAAAATTAAAAAATATAAAATTGGTGTAAGATATGCATTGTATATTAAGAGGAAGCAGCAAGAGATATACAGATCCAAAATATAAATTATTGTATATGACTATGTGACAAGTAATGAGAAATACCCTATCTAGAAATTGATTTTTTTTCACTCTAACTTGCGTAAAAGAGAGTGTGCCCACACTCTTTGCCATGTAAATGTCTAGGGGACATCAGTTATCAAATAACAAAGTCCAAGTAAGTAACTAATAATACGAATAGGTTAGGGTGTAAATAATAACTTGTGCCAATGTTTGTTTTAAAACAAATGTATATAAACTCCGTAATTTCGCTCGTAGGTTAACGTAGTCCTTTTAGAATCTACTAACAGTAAGTAATTTCATTGAAATTATAGGCTCTTACTTCTATAAAAAATACAAGAGGGGGTTGCTCTGATGGTAAGCACCCTCCACTTCCAACCAAGAGGTTGTGAGTTCGAGTCACCCCAAGAGCAAGGTGGGGAGTTCTTGGAGGGAAGGATGCCGAGGGTCATTTGGAAACAGCCTCTCTACCCTAGGGT
>AWOL01S0038952.1:5380-31886 GCA_000715115.1 Nicotiana otophora
GTGCCAAATTCAAAAATAAAAGGAAAAAGATGCTTGTACGCACATTAGATTTGCTAACTCAATTGATCCTACTTGTTTAGGGTTCCCGCTCTTTAGCTTTGTATTGGCTCCCATCTTACTTAACGGGGACCTTAGTTGAATACCGATCAAAATTGTTTGAAAATTTTAAACTTTTAAGATATAGAATTATTAGTTATGTTAAATACCCAGAAAAGCTGAAACCTCTTATTTCGGTCCTTAGAAAAACTATGACTAGTCAGGAATTGCGTAAGAGAAGAGACGTCGTAAGTAAATATAGTGCAAAAGCAGGCGGCGAAGGTCCGCAAAGGTAACCGGATGCCTGGGACTTAGGACAAGGAGCGTCCGGAATCTCTTAAGAAAGGACAAAGACTAATTAATATCATGTGTACACTGATCAAATTTAAAAAAGTCCTTCGCCCCTTATCTTCTCGTCTATCTTCTTTATCTTCTGATCGGATCGCCTGCCTTATTTCAAGCCCTACTTGAATTGCTTTCTTCAAAAAATCTTTCTTTATTAAGAGTCCTTTAAGAAGCTAAGCTTCTTCAGATAGTAAGGCTCGTTACTATCCGATGATAGTCACTTAGCTTTTCTTTTAGACTGAACAAGGAAAACAGAAAGATTAAGCATAAAAACAATATAGAGAATGAGCTATTACGTGCAAACAATAGAAATTCAATAATAAGAGTCTGATCTTTTCGCTCAAGAATATGCGATTCCTCCGGAGTGAAGTTGTTGGGGGAAGAGCAGATGAGGAAGCTAGTTTACTTGAGGAATCCACTTTCTTTAATGTCTACTAGATGGTCTACATAAGCATGACGCATGACGCTTCTCCCTTTTTTAGTCCACTCTCCCTTAAAAATAGGTGAATGTAGAGATCACCGGTGTCCTACTCGAGACGAAGTACTTGTCGTCCCCAAACCAAAAGGGATGAGGGAAAAAGGCTCGAGAAAGCGTCCTTGGAAGGGGGAATATTCGAAAAAGTGTTAGCGGAAGCCCATCACTCTCGTTCTTTCAGAAGACATAAGGGGGAATACACGACGGACGGAAAGCGGGGAAACATCCTTTTTCTGTCTTCTCTCCACAGAGGAAGGAAAGCAGTGCCAAGCCAACAAGAAAGCATAAACTACATGAAAGAAAGACAATAGGAGTCCTCTCAATAGCCGAGGTCCCACTTCCCTATATGCACTTATAGAAGGGGAAAAGCTTGATTCTCATAGATTAGACAATGCACATGTGCAGACAAGAAAATCAAACTATCTTTTTATTGATACTATATGTTTATCCTTTCCCCTATAGATCCACCTTTCTTCAAAATAAAGATATAGAAACTAAAAGAGAGCTAAATCGAATTGGAATAGGATAAAGAATGCACGAGGGATCAGAGAGAAAGAGGATTCTAAAAGCGAAAAGCCTAGAAGACTAGATTGTCAAACTCGGAGGTAGCAGTAAGATCCCTATCTCCGGAAAAGGCATGAGGGTTTTCTAAAAGTATCCTCTCATTACTTATGGATAAAGCTCTTCAGCTTAAGCTTTTACGAACTGAAAGATCTTTCCATTCTAAATAAGAATAAGATTCTTTAAACTAGATGTGCTCCTTTGATGGGTTTGAGAGAGAGAGCGTGAAATAGTTGGTCTAATAACTAGTCCAACTTCCTTGTATATGAAAGCGATGACAGGATGTTAGGTCCAGTAAGGAGACTTTTTGGATAATTTACTTCCACGAATAGACTATTAGGCTAAGAAGCATAGGTTGGGATTGATCCCACCTTTGAAAGAGTGGTTTTGTTCTTTCAATACAGCTTATCGAGTTATCAAGCTGAACTGCCTTCTGTAAGGAGCTTGAATCGTTCGTTTACTCTAAGTCTTATTACCGACGCGATGGATTGCTATTTGAAAACAATCTAAATAAAAAAGGATCTCCTTCTGAATATACTCTAGTTAGACAGTGTTAGTTCAGTCTGAGAAGTCAAGGAGGCGGGACAAAAAGACTATTTATAATTTGACTGTCCGAAATCAAGTGGGAGATTAAATTGAAAAGGCCCCTTACTGTAGATAGGGTGTTAGCGTTGGTTTTCGAAATAAGGACGTTAGGTTTGACTAATAAGATAGAAAAGGGAAAGCCAAAACCCACTCTGCTGAGTTCGACTTTCGGGGCTACCTACTTTAGGGCTTATGTAATATATAAAAAAGAACCCTCTTAGGCCTTTTTGTTTAAGGGCTTCTCGCCTTTTGAATAGAAGGAAGTGGGAGAGCAGAGGTTATGTCGGTAAACCGATGCATGAGCTGAGGCTCCTATGTCCCGCCGACCCTCCGAAAAAGTAAGGGCTCATAGGGAGTTAGAAGCAGGCATAGTAAAAGGCGGGTAAAACTCACATAAGCAGAGGGGGAGACACATTCATGAAAANGGAGTAAAAGGCGGGTAAACCTCACATAAGTAGAGGGGGAGACACATTCATGAAAAGTGAGAAGCCCTGCTGTGCGGGACTGACCAACTATGAATAAATCTTACTTATTCTTACGGGTAAAAATATATATTAGTCTGTATCATGGGCCTATTTGTTACAGAAGGCGAACATCCCCTTTCCAAAACATTAACATAGGTCATCTGGCAGACATCGAAAAGGGGGCGAAAAGAGTCTATTTTCCTTTACAAGATTTCAGAATGTATCATGGCTCTATCTACTCATTAAAAAAATGAGTTCTACATCTCGGGTAAACAAATAGGCATGGGTAAGAGTGAGAGGGGGGGCTATAAGCCCTCTCTCGTTGTCGTTCCCGGACCACCCATCTCTTCCTTTCCCTTCACTAGGCACAGTAAGATCAGATTTCTAGAACGAAGTGAAGTGATAGGAAGAGAAGACTGCTGGCAGGAAATCCCTATTCATAAAAGCCCCTAGTAAAGGGAAAACGAATGTGTGCTCCTGCGCACCAGCTGAAGAAAGGAGCTTTGGAAGCTTACGTCATTATTATATTAAAAGGGAAAAGGGTAGAAAACCTATCTGACTAATACGAAGAAGGGGGCAAGCCAAAACCTACTCCTAACAAGTTGCTGGATCGAAGTAGTACACTATACATCTGCCCGCCAGCAGCGGAGGGGGTCTGATTCCTGTTATACGTGATGTGGCAAAAACGACCGATTCAACGAGATATCCCTTGCCTGCATTAAGATTTAAAACTTGTCGTCTACTTTCAGGAAATGTTTGGAATAGAGAAATTACAATAATTGAACGCCATATTCTCCGAAGCTCGAGGAACAAGAAGAGGTCTATTAAGAGAAAGATTTATTCTAGAGAAAATATTAACAGTTAAATCCAATCACAAATTACACGAAAGTTGTCACTTTTTTATGGAGATTTACCCATCACAGAGATGCACAGAGGAAGAGAACGAACTTCATATATCCCCTTTCTACTCAATCCCGAAACAAGATCGGATGTTATCCCGGTTGGTCTCCATTTTTATGAAACTATCCCGGTTCGTCTCCATTTTTGTGAAACTATTCCTCAAGCAAGGCAACCGATAAGTCATCGAAGGGTTTGTGTGAATATTAGAATAGTTAACATTACTCATTTTAAACTCTCCCATGGTGATATAATATCTTTTCAAGAAAATGATGTGAGAACCCGCAGTGAATAAATAAAGAGATCCTTTTATATCGAAATCTCAGTTGAAAAAATAATAGGAAAATTCCTTGATCACCCGTGGAGAAGAACCAAAATAGAATGGTTCCGGCTACTCAAAACTAAGAGGGGATGCCGCCTACTACTAAAATCCCAATTTTTGCAACAATTGCGTTCTTCTATGCAAGAAGAAAACTTAGAAAGAACAAAGAAGTTTGGATTCGAAGAATTATGCTTAGGAAGTTCTTTCGCTGAGTACAACAGAATGAAGAGGAATTTGTATTATTTCAAATCGTTATTCTTATCGAAGAGAAGGAACGAGTCTTTATATTTGACTGTCCCAAATTAAGTGGGAGATTGAATTGAAAAGGCCCCTTACTATAGATAGGGTGTTAGCATTTGTCGTTAGGTTTGACTAATAAGATAGAAAAGGGCAAGCCAAAACCCACTCTGCTGAGTTCGTCTTTCAAGGCTACCTACTTTAGGGCTTATGTAATATATAAAAAAGAACCCTCTTAGGCCTTTTTGTTTAAGGGCTGCTCGCCTTTTGAATAGAAGAAAGTAGGAGAGCAAAGGTTATTTCGGTAAATCGATGCATGAGCTGAGGCTCCCATGTCCTGCCGAGCCTTCGAAAAAGTATGGGCTCACAGGGAGTCAGAAGCAAGCAGAGTAAAAGGCGGGTAAAACTCACATAAGCAGAGGGGGAGACACATTCATGAAAAGTGAGAAGCTATGCTGTGGGGGACTGACCAACTATGAATAAATCTTACTTAAGCTTACGGGTAAAAACATATATTAGTCCGTATTGTGGGTCTATTTGTTACAAAAGGCAAACATCCCTTTTCCAAAACATTAACAAAGGTCCTCAGGCGGACATCGAAAAGGGGGCGAAAATAGTCTATTTTCCTTTACAATATTTCAGAATGTATCATGGCTCTATCTATTCATTAAAACAAAAGAGTTATACATCTCGGGTGAACAAATAGGCATGGGGAAGAGTGAGAGGGGGGCTACGAGCCCTCTCTCGTTGTTGTTACCGAACCACCCATCACTTCCTTTCCCTTCGCCGGGCCCCTTGTAAAGGGAAAACGAATGTGTGCTCCTGCGCACCAGCTGAAGAAAGCAGCTTTAGAAGCTTATGTTATTATTATATTAAAAGGGAAAAGTGAGGAAAGGGGAAAGCCAAAACCTACTCCTAACAAGTTGCTGGATCGAAGTAGTACATTATATATATGCCCGCAAGCAGCGGAGGGGGTTGATTCATGTTATACGCGATGTGGCAAAAAAGACTGATTCAACTAGATATCCCTTGCCTACATTAAGATTTAAAACTTGTCGTCTACTTTTAGGAAATGTTTGGAACAAAGATCTTACCATAATTCAACGCCTTATTCTCCGAGGATTGAGGAACAAGTAGAGATCTATTAAGAGAAAGATTTATTCTAGAGAAAATATTAACAGTTACATCCAATCACAAATTACACGAAAGTTGTCCCTTTTTTATGGAGATTTACCCATCACAGAGATGCACATAGGAAGAGAACGAACTTCATATATCCTTTTTCTAATCAATCCTGAAACAAGATCGAACGCTATCCCGGTTCGTCTCCACTTTTGTGAAACTATTCCTCAAGCAAGGCAGCCGATAAGTGATCGAAGGGTTTGTGTGAATAATGGAATAGTTAACATTACTCATTTTACTCAAGGCAACCCTAGAAGTAGAAGATTGTTGGCCTGAGAGAAGGTGGCCTCTCTCGGGAAAGATGGCCCAATTTCTATTCTTTCTTTTTGTTTTCAGCTTTTGTTTTTCAGGGGTCCAGAAGGCTAAAAGGTGGGGGAGAAGGAAGCCGAACCTCTAATCGACCTGAACACATCAATAATTCTTAGCGTCGAAAGAGATTTGAGATTCTATAAGTAACTTAGTGAGTGCTTTCTAAGAAGGGCTTGGAAGAAGAAAATGAAATAGGAACAACCGTGCTGGTCGTAATAGATCGACTTTTATGCTAGTTCTTGCTCCAACATGAAAGTTCCATTTCAGGGAAGGACAACGTACTATGATACTTTCTATTTTGTCGAGCCCTGCTTTGTTCTCTAGTTCGATGGTTGTATGTGCTAAAAATCGGGTACATTCTGTTTTGTTTGTCATCCCAGTCTTTCGCAACACTTCAGGTTTACTTCTTTTGTTTGGTCTCGATTTCTTCGCTATGATCTTCCCAGTAGTGTATATAGGAGCTATAGTTGTTTCAATCCTATTAGTTTTTATGATGTTCCATATTCAAATAGTGGATATTCACAAAGAAGTATTGTGCTATTTACCAGTGAGTGGTATTATTGGAATGATCTTTTGGTGGGAGACGTTCTTTATTTAATATAATGAAAGAATTCTATTACTATCAACACAAAGAATTAAGACCTCTCTGAGATATACAGTTTATGCCGGAAAGGTACGAAGTTGGACTAATTTGGAAACATTGGGCAATTTACTTTATACCTACTATTTCGTCTGGTTTTTGGTTTCTAGTCTTATTTTATTACTAGCCATGATTGGGGCTATAGTATTGACTATGAATAGGACTACTAATGTGAAAAGCCAGGATGTATTTCGACGAAATGCTCTGGATTCTAGAAGGACTATAATGAGGAGGACAACAGACCCACTCACGACAATAAGGAGAAGCAGTGGTTCGAATCCACATCGTGAGACCAGGACAGTGTGGAGAAGCATCGATAAGTACTATTAACATTGATGATATGGCTTAGAGGAATTCCTCTCTTGCTGCTGGACTGATTCCTTTCCTTTTGATGTGGACAAATGGGCATCCCTAGAATCAGCTGCTCTCCTTCCTGTTTGAGGAAACAATGCAAACAAATTCGTATATTAGTAAGGCAAGATTATAGTTTGTTGACAACATTGGGGCGTAGCAGATTGAATATTGGGATCTCTTTAGCTTTAGTATGAGTATTACTATAGGCTCTCGAGCCAGCTTGTCTGAGTATGTGAACTATATGGTGGATACGATAACAAATAAGCCTTCTAGATCAGCCAATTCTTCTTCCATTAGGGACTTTAATAAACAAGATATTTTTATTTCCCGTTCATCGTATCGACCAACCCAGACCCCGTACCTGTCCCCAATAAAAGTCACGATGAAACCTGCTTTCATTCAAAACCAACTCACTCTAGGGAAAGGAGAGCTTTGCGAACGTTTATAAAGTAACTAAGTGAGCTCTCCCCAACCGAGGTGATAGACCACATTTTGGCCGATGTGATTACTATCCAAAGGGCAAAAAAACGGGGTTGAATGCGACTCTACCAATACCAATCTCCTTTGGAACAAGGAAAAGCAACTCTTCCTGGTATCGGTAGCGATTAACATATTCTTTTTTTGAGAGAGGGGAACCCTTACTTATGAATAGAGAGTGGCCGAGCAAAATATCAAGGCAAGGGATAAAGGAGAAGTACCCGGCCCGACAAAGAATGGTCTCCCATTAACAGGTTTTTCCTTAGTAAGCTAGGTTTTGTTGCTAATCAAGCTAGGTTCTCTTTCACTCCTAGAATGAGCCTTTTCGCCACTCTCTCTCAACACAAAGAAAGAAGAGATGAAAGGAACTTCAAGTAGCCCTGACTAAGGTTTGAAAAGATACCCGGGGGTACTACGGCTTGTGTGGAAGTCTAGGGTGGTTTATAGAAAGCGCGAAGACAGAAGACGTCATAGGGAACCAATTTCTATCGCTTTCCCCCTCTAGTGGTCATTCATTCTTTTGATGAATTGTAGTTGAAAGAGTTGGTTGGTTGTTCAAACCTTAGAGGGATTTGAAGAGAGGCCTTTTAGTTCATTCAAAGGCACTAGGGATGAGCCATTACAGACGGTCTGATGCTTCTATAGTTCGATCATATCGAATTGTCCAAAAGCTCATCAACCTGTCAGAGGGATGATGAAAGCGATACCACAATTGAGGGAACCGCCCCCTTACTCAATTTTAGATAAAAATGCGAAAGACCCTGACCCTACCAACCAAGCCCACTCAGATAGACTAAGTAGACTAAAGAAAGTGCACAAGAAAGTCTAAGGAAACAAAACCTTTTCTCGATAATGCTCGGCCAAGTAGCGACACGTCACCCAGATTCGATCATCACGTCAACTTGCTTTATTCAATAAAGTGATCAAGCTTCTTAGGCACCGGGGACCGGCCTCATGAAAGCATTCACTAAAGGTACTACTAGCCGGCTTTCTCAATATTCAATCTAACTTCAGAAATTGAATAAGCCCACTTGACGAGATTAGATTTAATTCTCTTTCTAACATTTTTGGATTGATAGAAAGCTTTCTTGCTGTGTGATTCTGCCCCCCACTCTGCCAGTAGCCTATGTGTCGATCAATAGCCAGTTGATCTACCGCTATTTTACATTGCACGTTCTAGGTAGGCATGCATCCTCATAGAGCGAGGGGTAGAAAAGATCAATGAAAGACTAGAGCATGAGCTAGCTGATCTACCGACAAGTAATTGATTTCTTATCCACGAAGGCAGACTTGGACTCATTGAAGAAAGCACTTGAGGTGAAGACCAATGAGCGATTGCGACAACTACGGACCCCTTAACTAGGTTTTTTACTAATACTAACTAGTAGGCTTTTAGAAGCTTTTCCATACAAATAGGGGAGGAAGTGCTTGCTGCTAACTTGCCAGAAGAGCAGACATCTGAGCTCAGTAGCACATTTACTATTTGGAGATGGATGGCGCTAGGAAGGGTAAAAAGAAGGATGTTTTTTCATTAGCCAAGGAAAGAACTAGCAAAGAAATATTGGTATCATGGTAAAAAAAGAAAAACATAGGATAGGAAGCTCTATTTGATCGAAGGGATGGCTAAAAAGACAAATCCTGCTAAAATCAAAAAGAAGAGATTAAGGAGAGGGAGCTAGACGAGTACTTTCAAGAGAGCGACCGGCAGATCTAATACTGTTATATTAAAGTAGAACGGAAGTACCTCCCAAAGGTTCTACCTTTTTCTTATGCGTTCGGGAATAAATAGAAAGTTTCTAAATGTATAGAAGACTCTCGATTGATTGGTTGTAATGTCCACGAGATTGTATATAATCCAATGTTCAGTGATATGATTTTCCTACTGACTGAATTGCTTGAATTAGTTGAAGATGCAGAGTCTTCTTCTTTTTATTTAGACGAATTCATTTTTCTATTGAAAGTGCTTTTGATAGGGTATAGGGAAACGCCTTGCCTTATTCAAGAGTACCAGGAAGGAGAAGAATAAGCATTACCTCTGTTGCAGGAAGAAGCCCCTCCCTTTGCTTATTTATTCTTCTTGGTCTTCGGGTCTCATCTGAACCAGCGATTCTCTCTTATTAAACAACTTATATCCTCCACACTTAATCAGCATTTGATAAATTATCCAACCCCGAGAAAGCTTTATTATTTGTGGGTCTTCGGTTCATTAGCTGGTATTTATTTAGTCATTCAGATAGTGATTGGCAAGAGATGTTAAAGGGGGCTGGTTGCTCCATTATATTCATGCTAATAGGGCAAGTATGTTTTTCTTTATGGTTGACCTTCAGCTTTTTCATGGTCTATATCATGCCAGTTATAGCAGTCCTAGGGAATTTCTTAGGTGTCTCAGAGTTGTAATCTCCCTATTAATGATTGTGAAAACTTTTATAGGATATGTACTACCTTAGGGTCAGATGAGATTTTGGGGAGCTACAGTAATTACAAGCTTTGCTAGCTCCATATATGTAGTAAGAGATACCATAATGACTTGGCTTTCGGGTGGGTTCTCTGTAGACAATGCCACCTTAAATCATTTTTTAGTCTTTATCATTTACTCCCCTTTATTTTGGTAGGTGCCAGTCTTCTTCATCTGGCCGCATATCATCAATATGGATCTAATAATACATTGGGTATACATACAGAGATGGATAAAATTGCTTCTTACCCTTATTTTTATGTAAAGGATCTAGCAGGTTGGGTAGCTTTTGCTATCTATTTTTCTATTTGGACTTTTTATGTTCCTACTGTTTTGGGGCATCCAGACAATTATATACCTGCTAATCTGATGTCCACCGCGCCTTATATTGTGCCAGAATGGTATTTCCTACCAATCCATGCCATTCTTTGTAGTATACCTGACAAAGCGGGAAGTGTAGCCACAATAGCACCACTTTTTATGTCTGTTGGCTTTACCCTTTTTCAAAAGTATGTATGTACGTAGTTCAAGTTTTTGCCAGATTCACCAAGGAATATTTTGGTTGCTTTTGTTCTTTGCCATAACACCCATTTTGGGACGAGTTGGAAGAGGGATTTCTAATTCTTACACGGATGAGATTGATCACACCTGATTAGTGAGAAATTCTGACACCAATAATTTACGAGTGAGTATTACACCAAGAATTTACAAGCGGATCGAGGAATGAAGGGAGAGGAATTAGAATAGAAAGAAAGAGACATATTTTGAATTAGACTAGGGGCGCACTAAGAAATTCCTTTTCGTGCTTTCGATCTGCTTACTTTGAATAAAGATAAAAAAATAATAGATAGGCGGAAAGGCTTTATAGAACACCACAGAGCGAGAGAGAGAGCCTTCGCTTACCTGTTTAACCGTACCCTCCTATCGTACCTATGTAGCCTTTCCTTCAGTTATATCTAGTTTCAGTTCTTCTTCCGACAACCGATGGGAGAAGGCTTGGACATATAGCAAGATTAAATAAGAGGTATTGCATATGGAAATGATATATTAAATGAAAGGTTGAAAATAGAGCTGGAGATGAGTGCTAGCCAGCACGAAATGGACATATGAGCGATCGATTACGAAAGCTCGACCGATCAGACCAGGAAGAAGAGAAAGAAAGGCCAATCTCTAAAAGGCCTTCGCAGAGCTGAGCTTTAAGGGGGAATACTTTTTGTGGTCTTGCACATGGAAAAGTCAAGTATTCTACGCAGGCTTGATTTACAGGAATGTTTTCTTCAAAGAATGCTTTCAATCTAGGAATTAAAGCACATATAGCTTTATTTGACAATTAGATGGAAGTAAGGTATGCCTATGCAACATATACTAAGGTGATGGGTGGATCATAGATTGCCGGGTATGAATTCGATTCTAAGTCGGAGAATGCCCGTGAATAGGGTCTTATTACAAAATCTGCAGTTTTGAAAGTAGCCCTAGACAGATCATTACTAAGAGGAGAGCAGAGAATTTATTGCTAATCAGGTGCTATCATCGTATTATAATGATTATTCCGACGTCAGAGCAAACGGGACTACCAATCCCAGAGCGAATTAACATTGTCTAGACTACAACCTTAGTTTACTAGACCTTGGAGATTTGGCTAGTTACCTTCACTCCGCGTGACAACCTACCTTCTTGTTGTCTTTTTCCTACGAGACCTTATAGTTTTTCAGCCTTTCTCCACCTACATGCCCCACGAAATCAGATTGGCTTTTTTCTTTAGAAAGGTCCATCCTCTTTTCTTTTCGAATAAGACTAAAGCGTGTGAGAGGGTCTCTTTGTGGTGGTCTTTCACCATCTTCCTTTTCATTGGCCTATATCTTTGAATCCGGTCTTTCGCTATTCCCACAGTCCCTTAGTCCCGTACCGGCCGTCGGTCTGTCTCATATTTGCAGAAGAAGGAACTTGCTTAAAGTCGGAAGTGTAATTAAGTAGGCGGCTGGTTGTAGAATAGTCTTTTCAGTAAGTGCTATTGCAGTTATTGAACCATTGGCCATTGATTCTTCCTCGCAAACCTTTCATCCCGCTATCTAGCTCTCTCGTAATCCAAAGCTAATTCAATCATATCTGCCTTTTAGGAAAAGATCGAATCAGTCTTTGAGCCATCCTAATAAATCCTCATAGGTAATGCTCTTGGTCTACCTTCAATCAGTTTAAGGCTTCGCTCTATTACCTGTGTTGTAAGCTTTCCAGTCTTTGAAGTAAGGTTCAATTCTAGGAAAAATGCTTTTGCTTCAGGAGTCTATCACCCCAATTCGTTTAGTTAGCAAATGTTTTATATGAGTATGCCCCTATCCCATAAGCCTTCCATCATTGCAAGCCCCTTCCATTCGGCCCAAGCTTTCTTTCGATTACGTCTACTTCCGATTCTGTTATTCCGTTGGCCTTAGTTAGCCGTTTAGTCAAAGCCGTACTTATGCCCCTTTATAATTGTTCTATCATTCGAAGTAGGAGTTGGGGTTGCGGGTAGAGAACTATTGGTATAGTGAGTTCATGTGCTTGCAGTTGGGTTACTACCATCCCCCTAACCATTAGTATCACACTCTATGAAGTGTCTCTCTAGTATTAGAATAACTACAAGCCCCTGAGCTCGCGTGTATCGGGGGGAGCTTACTTCACTTGTTTTCTTTAAGTCACTTACCATGAGGGAAAGCATCATATAAAGGGAACCATCACCTTACTTAACAAAGGTCTTATGCGAAACACATCACCGCTTCCCTGAGAAGATAATCCGCTTTCCTAAAATCCCTACTTTATTGCTCTAGCTCTTGACTCATATGACACTGAAATTGGATAGGTTCACGCTTAGGCCTAGTTATGGAAACTCTTTAAGCATAGGAAATTTTTCCTTTTCCATAGGAAACTCCAACTTAAACAGGAACTGGCCTGGAACTATATGTAAGGGCACTCTCAACCACTGGCTGCAAGTAAACAACTAGATTGGCTTTTCTAACTCTCTTTAAAAGGGACTGCTTTCAAATTCACTTTCCCTAGAACCTGCTTTTTAATGATATTGATCTAGAATCAGCTATTCCTAGTTTTTTTATTATTCCTAGCCAGAGAAATTAAACTAATCTTGAGATCCAGAAACCTATCTATACGCCTAGCCTTAAGCAAAAGAAATCTCGTTAGCCCTACCATAGAAATTATTACCTCGACTTGGTTTGAAAGGAAGAACTTAGGACTTTGGGACTTACCCAAGGACGTAAATCCCTAGCATTCCAAATGAAATTCAAGAACATGGAACTAAAGAGGCTTAGGCCCTTTTCCTCTTTCAAGGGGACTAGAGGGAATACAACTACTGAGACAGCAACTCAAACAAAATCCCGAGAGAAAATAAAAGATTAGTGAGGTAAGGTCTATAGACTGTAAGGCAGAAGGCTTGAAAGGAAGAGCACTCCTACTTACTTTTGGGAGAAATCCTAGACACCTTAGACACCGGATCCTCGGTAGGACTCTTATTTGATAGGCATTAGGGGATTTGAGGTTTTGGGGTTTCACTCGCAGACCCAGCCCTGCTGCTTCCATAAGTCTCCTATCCTAAGTTTCTTTCTTTGCATGAATCAAGTTCTTCGACAGGACCATCCCGACCGAGGGCTAATCATAGATCTACTATGGTCTTTTTTTTTATTCTTTTATCTTATTTCCGGTTAAAAGCCTTTTCTGGAAGCATTATGTTGAGTCACTCCAAGAGTAGAATCAGCAGCTCACCTCACGTTTTAGGAACCAAATGAGGAATCACACGTAGACGGACCTGAGCATTCTCCTGCTCTACGGAGCCCTCTGGAGCTAGAGTTGGGGCTGCTTGACGCTCTTCTCCTTTCGAGTGAATTGAATTACTTCGGCTCGGATGCCTTTGATCAAATGGAAGGATGGATNAGAAGCCTTGAAAGGAAGAGCACTCATACTTAGTTTTGGGAGAAATCCTAGACACCTTAGACACCGGATCCTCGGTAGGACTCTTATTGGATAGTCATTAGGGGATTTGAGGTTTTGGGGTTTCACTCGCATACCCAGCCCTGCTGCTTCCATAAGTCTCCTATCCTATGTTTCTTTCTTTGCATGAATCAAGTTCTTCAACAAGACCATCCCAACCGAGGGCTAATCATATATATACTATGGTCTCTTTTTTTTTATTCTTTCATCTTATTTTCGGTTAAAAGCCTTTTCTGGAAGCATTATATTGAGTCACTCCAGGAGTAGAATTAGTAGCTCACCTTACGTTTTAGGAACCAAATGAGGAATCACACGTAGACAGACCTGAGCATTCTCCTGCTCTACGGAGCCCTCTGGAGCTAGAGTTGGGACTGTTTGACGCTCTTCTTCTTTTGAGTGAATTGAATTACTTCAGCTCGGATGCGTTTGATCAAATGGAAGGATGGATTCCTGCCTTTAACGACTTCGTTCGGTCATTCTTTCTTTAGTTGTTCACTATGGCTTGAGAGTTAATTGCACGAGAGAGTAAGTAAGATATTAAAAAGAGGATCATTGGACCTCGCTCTCGGGCCTAAAGGCATAGCAAAGAAAGCCTTAAATCATTGCTTGATTCGTGGTATGGACCAAAGCAAAGGTTCTGGTGCTATCGACACCTACCCAATTAACAAAAAGTATAATTGATCGAGACCGAATCTTCTGTAATTGTGGAATTCCGTTCAAATAGAAAGCTTTTTGGCCAGTTCAAGGTTAGTCGTGATTTGTAGCAAATGATAGTAGCGGACAAGAAGCAATTCCCGTAGTTGCATAAGGGGGACGTTGAAGACATTTAAGCAGATAGTATGTAATACTCTTATCAAAACAAGCACTATATGCTTTCTTAGTTTAGGGCAGAAACATACTCAAGGAACGCAAAGCTAACCCTAAAAATGGAATATTACCTCAGCTCAAAGGCTGTTTACTCAGATATTTCTTATCAAGGCGAGGGATTCATTTCAAGCGAAATCAAATCAGAAGCAATTTCCGCTCTACCATTAATTGTTGCTATTTCTGCATCACTGTCCGGTGGTTTGAGCAAGAAAGTCGAGACATTCAGAAAGAGAGTTATGGCATTTCTAGCATTGAAAATCCCTATTCTTATTGAATAGTTCAAATAACTAGTTGAACATACCTATTCTTTTCAAGAATAGCCTCTCCTTATCAAAAAGAAGGGTCCGAAGAAGACAGTAATGGCCATCCCTCTCATCCCCCTAAGGAAGTTGAGTGCGGTGAAAGAATTTCGTCGTTCAGTCGAAGGGGACATGTTAGCAGCTTTAGGATAACCCGTGCAGTGAAAGAGAAGTAGGGTTCATGCCAATCGATCCTATTTCGATTATATGGCTGGGTTCTAAACCAAAAACGGGCATTTCAAAGCAGAGCAAGTATTAGTAGCATAACAAAAAAGCCTTCCTCGTCATTAATATCTTTGCTCGCGGCAATTGTGACATCTCGGGAGAATCGATGACTGCATTAAAGATGCAGTGCTAGTGCATCTGAGACTTCTTAATTGGTTAGTTGTAAATAGCCCTGGGGTTATGGAAAAAAGGATTATATCTGACCTAGACCGAGATATTGATGGTGATTTTCTAATCTCGCAGACCATAATGTGATACGATGAGATAGAATGCAATAAAAACAAAGACATGGAATGGGTTACCTACTCTTAGCGGGCAAAGCGAGCCCCTTTATTCTGAATTCTTTAATTCAGAATCAATCAAATCTCCCGAAGTACGATTCAAACCTACGACCAATCGGTTANAATCAAATCTCCCCAAGTAGGATTCGAACCTACGACCAATCGGTTAACAGCCGACCGCTCTACCACTGAGCTACTGAGGAACAACAGGAGATTCGATCTCATAGAGTTCAATTCCCGTTCTTAACCGATGACTAATATGAGTTGGAAGCTTCCTTCGTAACTTCCGAAACTTCTTCGTAGTGGCTCCCTTACATCCCTCATTTTAGAGGGAAGCTCTAAGTGGCTCTATTTCATTATATTCCATGCATATACCAATTCCATTCATTTTATATCCCTTTGGTGTCATTGGAATAACAAATGTCATTTCTAGTCTATCTCTTTCTATTTCTTTTCTATATATGGAAAGTTCAAAAATTATCGTATAATAATCCACAGAAACCGTAATAGAAAAGAAATAAGGGAGGTTTGTGATGATCTTTCAATCTTTTCTACTAGGTAATTTAGGATCCTTATGCATGAAGATAATCAATCTGGTCGTTGTGGTCGGACTCTATTATGGATTTCTGATCACATTCTCCATTGGGCCCTCTTATTTCTTCCATCTCCGAGCTCTGGTTATGGATGAAGGAACCGAGAAAAAGGTATCAACAACACCTGGTTTTATTACGGGGCAGCTCATGATGTTCATATCGATCTATTGTGCGCCTCTGCATCTAGCATTGGGTAGACCTCATACAATAACTGTCCTAGCTCTACCATATCTTTTCTTTCATTTCTTCTGGAACAATCACAAAGATTTTTTTATTATGGATCTACTACCAGAAATTCAATGCGTAATCTCGGCATTCAATTTGTATTCCTGAACAATCTAATTTTTAAATTATTCAACTATTTCATTTTACCAAGTTCAATGTTAGCCAGATTACTCAACATTTATCTCTTTCAACACAACAACAAGATCTTATTTTTAACAAGTTGTTTTCTTGGTTGGTTAATTGGTCACATTTTATTCATGAAATGGCTTGGATTGGTATTACTCTAGATATGGCAAAATCATTCCATTATATCTAAGAAGTACATTCGATATAATAAGTACCTTGTGTTAGAATTGAGAAATTTTGTGGCTCAGATCTTTAGTATTCTCTTATTTATTACATGTGTCTACTATTTAGGCAGAATACCCTCACCCATTCTTACTAAGAATCTGAAAGAAGCCTAAAAACATAAGAAAGGGTGGAAAGTGAGGAAGAAAGAGACGTAGAAATAGAAAGAGCTACCGAAAACTCCTGTTACCTTGAGACATGTATTCCTTCTTACAGATATCACCGAAAAAGCAGAAGACTAAGAAGAATTCTTCTTGCCCACGGCCAGGAAAGAAAAGATCAGATCAACAACGACTTCCGAGTAGAGGATGTTTTTGCTTATCATTATTCCATCAGAGTTGAGTTATAGTTAGGAGATGGGATCTAATTCATTAGAGGAAGGGACGGTGATTAACTGATAGAACCTCTTCTCATCTTTCAAATTGCATCTCTCAAGTAAGAAGAAAACCCCCCATGGAGCGGTGGGAATGTAAGGGCGTAGCAGGAAGAAGAAGCATGAAAGCAGCAAATCTGTCCTCCTCTGATAAGGCTTAGTTCAGCTAGCCCTAGATAGATTACATCTCATTAGAAAGGCATATATTTTCTTTTTTTATTTAGGAACATTCTTATTCATGTTTAAGGCATCCTATTCCCCATTTTGACTTTCTTTTGGAATCATCTTCTTTTAAATAAGATCTTCTCCCTTGTTCTTCCCTCTTCCTATGATGAAGACCTGCTAAGTGATTTCTGAAATCTCCCAATAGGACATGTAGCAACTTAATCTTATATTATAATAAAGTAAGTAGGAAGGGGCGAAAGCTACTCGACCAGACAGGAGAGGCGACGAAAGGAAGCTGGTTCACCTTCTCTCCTCCGTTACAACATAGGTCGTTCAAATCCCGGATGAAAATATTCCTAAACTGAAGTCAAGGAGGAAAGTTCTATTGTATCCTTCAAAGATCGATCTGGTAATTGCGTATATAAGGGTTTACCTAACTAGCCCTAAAGGTAACTTAAAATCCTCAAGCTCTTCTAGATACGTTTTCTCGGGATATTTGCTTACATTAGAGTGGTATCGGAGCTCTATTCTGAAGATTACATATAGAATAGTTCCTCTTACGATTAGTCATAATTATTTATTTAATAGTTAGATTGGAATTTACCCCGATGAAATCCCTTGTGGGCTTACAAACAGAAAGATATCCTTAAAGAAAGCATTACACATGAAGAAAAGTAGGCTTGCTTCTTTCAAGGCCATTCTATTGTATTCCTGACACCAAACGAGCGGAATACTTGACCCAGAAAACACCCCGAGAAAGAGGTTATGTTAATTCACAACAAATAGACTGAACACCGTAGTAGGAGCCACATCTCTCAAAGATCGACTCGAAGGTAGCCGTACTTATCTTACCATATAAGTGGACTACCCGCGATATCGAAAACCATGAGAGATAAAGAAGAACCGGTCAGCCTTTGCATCATGACGTCGATTTATCTTTCGATGAAACGATGGTATGATGCGAGGAAGCCCCGTCCGCGTCAATGATACAGTGTGTAATAACTCTTTAACTCCAGGGCTGGCCCCATCTCGGCTGTAGATATAATCAGCTCTATCTGACCGTCATCCTCCACAGTGAAGCTTCTGGCTACAGCTTCCACTGCTGGACATGAGTTGAAGTGAGTGCTTCGGGTGGATAAGCTTTGGCACTCTCAACTTGGTTTGGATCGTTTGACTATAGCTCTGCGTTCTTTACAATCATAAGCTCGATCACGAGGGTCCAAATCAGGGTCTCCATCTCGTCTTATTTATTAACTAAGTTTAGGAAAATCAAAATTTGCATAAGTTATAGGTATAGCTCAGGAGATGAGACTGGATCCGCATCATCTGGAACTAAAAAAGCTTTGGGGTCTTGATTTCCATTCTATTATGCATATGGAATTAGAACCGGGCAACCCCGTGATCGTGATTTGATCATCGTTAGGTGTTGAGAAAGCAAGCCTTATGACGGAAGGGGAGCATTACGCCCGATCAAGACAGCAGTCTACCCTCTAATAGAGGGTGCTACGGAAGAAATTAGGCACTGAACTGAGGTTTAGTAGTGCTTATCACTCAGGACGGTCAGACTCCAGTCATCAGTTTACTGGCAGATTTGCTGAAGAGCTTAGTGCAAGGGAGACTGAGCAAGGGAATAAGTTCTTCCAGATGCTGAGTTTGACTATAAAAATGATGTAAATCGGCCTATTGTAAGTAAGGGGGAAGTAAGCATTCGAAGTAGTGTATGGTAAGAGGACTAACAATAAAGGGGAAGCGTAGCGATCAAAGCTTTGGTTTATGGTCCACTCGGTTTAGACGAAAGAAGAGATCTTTCTAGCGATTTAGTTCCTAGAGGGTTCCAAACATAGCTTTCCAATATGAGAGCGAGACAAGCAAGCCTGGATTAATCCAATAAAGGAAGTGACACTTGCTACGATCAATATCAGAACAAGACCTTGACTTTGAATCTAGATGATCGGTGGGACCCCCTCGCCCGCGCAATTTGATCTTTCTCCCATTTGCCCAGTCAAGCTATCACCCCAATTGGAATAGATATACATAGACCCTCTACCCCTACTCTAGTCAGCTTTCTATCTCTTTCTCCAACCTTCGATGATCCTCCTACAGGGAAATTATCGAAGTCAAGAAGAAGTGATGGGCCTGATCTTCCAATATCGATATCTGATCCCTAAGCTGACCTGCAAAGTCTGGATTTCTTTCTAAAGCTAAAGTAAGGGCAAGGCCCCGATCGATTCTCGCTTTCTTTCTGGGTTATCTCTTCTCTAGTCATATAATCATACCATTCTGCCATACTATTTTCATAATTCATTCCACGTAGAAAATCGTCTAGCTAGGGAACTCTTCATTAGATGATTTCTCATATGATAATTTTCGTGAATTAGACATAGAAGAAGTTTGCCTTCCCTCCCTTTATTAAGTACTGGGCTAAGGGCGGACCCCTAACCTAAGAGTTCTGGTTATGACCAGCCAAAACCAGGCCATCTAGATGCTTTATAACCGTTCTTTTAGCTTATTCCCACTTATGCGTACTTCATGGCTTATAGGCCTACAGACACTTGACACCCTGGAATAGCCTTTCTTTCGCATTCACCCTCCTTCCTTAGATCAGGTTAGCACTTATGCTGCTTTACGCAACTATATTCAATCAATTGAGTAGATAGCGCAATTGAATCAGTCATCATACTTCGCTCTTGTGCTAAAGGCTCTCTTACCACAAGTCGCCATTCCATCCTTTTTTGAAAGGGTAGATGTTGTTCTACTCGATCCATCGAGATTTCAAGTTGACATCTCGAACATAATCCTGTTGTTGGCAATGGCCTTGGCGAATGACTTGCCACGCTTTCAGGGCTTGAACCTTGTGGGATGTGCTCAGCCGCCTCCAACACATTCTGTGGGTCAGACAACTTCCTTATATCAGTAAACATGATATTGATCTCTACTGCACCCACAAACGGTGATGTCTCGATTCCCATTGGTCGGTCTACTATACGGAACAAACCTTTGTCCAAGTAATCTTGAATCAGATTCTTTAATTTTACGTAATTATTTGTAGAGTGAGTCCATTTCTTGTGCCATATACAATAATGTTTTCCTTTTCTTTATTCTTCTTTAGGTATCTTATGTCCACGCAGATAGGTCAAAAGCTGTTGATAACCTGGCGGCTGCTTCAGAGCTTCAGTTGAGTATGCTTACAAAAGCACTGCCAATCCCTTTGAACAAGATTCCATCAGGCTTGGATCAGTTATGCTTGAGGGTGATTAGAGGAAATCAAATGCATCACAACATGCAAACAATCTTAAAAATCAGTTTCAATAATGACCTGCTTGTAACCTAAATCCCATGCCAACATAAGGCCACGGTAGATGGCCCAGACTTCAGCCACATTCTTGGTTTACGTTCCAAATTCTCAAAGAAAACAGACACCCTTCCGCATTCATTTTACCAAAAAAGACTGTAAGGGGAAACCATCTAACAAAACTCTTCGTATATTCTCGCTCATCCACGGGTTTTTCCCAAGCCAAAACCTACTCCTAACAAGTTGTTGGATCAAAGTAGTACATTATACATCTGCCCGCCAGCAGTGGAGGGGGTTCGATTCCTGTTATTCGCGATGTGGCGAAAAAGACTGATTCAACGAGATATGCCTGCATGTCGAGAGTTCTCTCCTTCTCTCTAAGCAAATAAATTAGATAGAGAATTCATGTAATTCGCTATTTCCTGCGGATCTATCATATCATTACTTCTCTCTGATTTTGATCTCCCATGTACCGTACTATACCACCAAGGAAAACAAACAAGAACTAGGCTTGGCTACTCCTCTTCTCCGTTTTAAACAACTTGTCCTTGTGCTTACCACTTCTTAAAACTTTCGAGCAAGTGTCGATCGCTCCATTGCCTGGGCAAGATCTGACGACTCCTGCCCAAAGATGGCTGGTTCCGAATTCAGATTAGCTATTGCCAAAGAGGCCATGAACAAGCTTCTTCTTTATCTAATAAAAAATCTCTTCCTTTCCCTCTTCCTGATCAGCGGATTCAAAGTGATCATGTGAAGCCCCCTTCTCGTGGGCAGGGATGAATCAATTACATCTTGTTCCTACTATTACCGAGTAGAGGACATTTCATTCACAAACATTGATCTTTAAAGGAAAAGTGGGTCTTAGCTGGCTGACCTGATTTACCCCTTCTCGTTGGATGACAGGCCCTTTCTTAGACTTGGTGAACTCTTGTCACAATGAATTAAACTTCGTTCCATGCCCCGCTTCTTGTCAATAACATCAGAAAGTTGTTGGGTTAGTGGNATTCCATGCCCCGCTTCTTGTCAATAACATCGAAAAGTTGTTGGGTTGGTGGAGACCTCTTTCGACAAAGAATTATACCACAAAGCTATAATTAGGTACTACCACTTATAAGAGTCTTCTTTGCTAGTAGAATGTCCCCATGAGAAGAAACAATAGTGGGATGCTCACGCTATCATTGGACGTGACAGTCAGTTACAGTGGGTAAACTAATGAAGGAAAGAATTTGATTTAATCACTGAATTGAATCAGGTCTCATCCCTTTGATTCCTTGCTGCATACTTCAATGAGAAAGGAAAAGAGCTTTGTTACGTGCTTCTTTGGGTGTGGTTGCAAGATCTCGCTTTCAGTTCGAAAATGTGTACTAAGCTTCCTTCTAAAATAGTTCTCTCTCTCTCTCTGAGAGAGTGATCGGGAAGCATTCACCCCTCCTATATAACCCCTCTCCCTCTTTTCAAGGAAGTGAGTCTTAGAACCTATGTAGTTCTCGGTCCTTTTTTTTAAAGTTCCTGACAGGTGCTTTTGTGGCTCTTCACTCCAGCCCTGAAGTAGTCTGTAAGCCCATTTTAACGTGAACCCTCTGTTATAGAATAGAAAGAAAGTGGTGTAGAGATCCATCCACTATGTACCATCACCAGCGCACTACCCTCCCCATCCCTCTGGACCGATCGGAACAGGCCAACCACATATGATTAAGCTCTATCTAGGGCCTCGAAATGGAGCATCCAAAAAGAACGCGTTTTTCTCTATCTTAAGTTGCTTATAGATGAAGGAGCTGTTTGGACTTCCCCCAAATAAGAAGTCTAATTTTTGCTATAACCTACTCCTAGCAAGTTGCTGGATCAAAGTAGTACATTATACATCTGCCCGCCAGCAGCGGAGGGGGTTCGATTCCTGTTATGCGCGATGTGGAGAAAAAGACTGATTCAACGAGATATACCTGCATGTCGAGAGTTCTCTCCTTCTCTCTAAGCAAAGGAAATAGATAGAGGATTCATGTAATTCGCTATTTCCTACGGATCTATCGTATCGTTACTTCTCTCTGATTTTGATTTCCCATGTACCGTACTATACCACTAAGGAAAACAAACAAGAACTAGGCTTGGCTACTCCTCTTCCCATTTTAAACAACTTGTCCTTGCACTTACCACTTCTTAAAACTTTCGAGCAAGTGTCGATCGCTCCATTGCCTAGGCAAGATCTGACGACTCCTGCCCAAAGATGGCTGGTTACGAATCCAGTTTAGCTACTGCCAAAGAGGCCATGAACAAGCTTTTTCTTTATCTAAAGAAAAAACGTCTTCCTTTCGCTCTTCCTGATCAGCGGATTCAAAGTGATCATGTGAAGCCCCCTTCTCGTGGGCAGGGATGAATCATTTATATCTTGTTCCTACTACTACTGAGTAGAGGACATTTCATTCACAAACATTGATCTTTAAAGGAAAAGTGGGTCTTAGCTGGCTGACCTGATTTACCCCTTCTCGTTGGATGACAGGCCCTTTCCTAGACTTGGTCAACTCTTGTCACAATGAATTAAACTTCGTTCCATGCCCCGCTTCTTGTCAATGACATCGGAAAGTTGTTGGGTTGGTGGAGACCTCTTTCGACAAAGAATTATACCACAAAGCCATAATTAGGTACTACAACTTATGAGAGTCTTCTTTGCTAGTAGAATGCCCCCCATAAGAAGAAAGAATAGTGGGATGCTCACGCTCTCATTGGACGTGACAGTCAGTTATAGTGGGTAAACTAATGAAGGAAAGAATTTGATTTAATCACAGAATTTAATCAGGTCTCATCCCTTTGATTCCTTGCTGCATACTTCAATGAGAAAGGAAAAGAGCTTTGTTACGTGCTTCTTTGGGTGTGGTTGCAAGATCTCGCTTTCAGTTCAAAAATGTGTACTTAGCTTCCTTGTAAAATATCTCTCTCTCTCTCTCTCTGAGAGAGTGATCGGGAAGCATTCACCCCTCCGTATCTGAACCTTACCCACGCTCTAGCCCTCTTTCATCGTCCAAGTCGCATAGCTCCTAAACAATCTATTTGGTTTTTAAACGCGATCTATTTAACTGATTAACTGTGCACTACGTGGGACTTGATTCTTTTTTTGCTGAAAAGAGAAGGTACGTAGGTAGCTCTCCTAAAAAAGAGTGATGTTTTGCCCGCATTTGAAGGCTAGCTCCTTCTTCGGAGCTTCATCCCCAAATCTCACATATTGGAAAAAGGAATATTAAAAAGGGGAACCAAGTCAATAGACAAAGAAAAAAATGGATATGTTACACAAAAACAATCAAATGTTTGTCTTTCAAAGGATTTATTTTCCTTGTCGTAGTTCATATTCTTCTTTTTCTTCTTATTATGGAAACGGAGGGAAGGCAAAGGTCCGTAGGAGGACAACTATCAGTATTAGCTGACTGGTGATGAGGATCTTATAGTTTAAGAGCTGGATCGAGGTGTAAAGCGTGAATATGGCGGAATGTGCCCTATCACGAAAAGGAGAGAAACCTTAAATGTAATGAGCATAGGTCAAAACTACGCTCTTTCAGCCGATTTAGTATAGTAGTAGTTTCAAATCAATGCAAGCTAACGGATACCCTTCTTTAGGGACAATCGCATAGACTGAGACGTGAATGTAAAGCAAGTGTTTGGGATGTTGGCCCGACCCGTTTGGTTTATCGTATGAAGAAATATCGGAGATCATCAAGGCCTACCATATTAATGGGATCTCTGGTAGTAGGCCCAAGCCCCGGAAGACAAGTGACTCTTAATAACATAAGCGAGAATGCCGAGGTCTTGTCAAAGCCTCTTCAATCATTGAATCACTGTTCAGCGCTTTCTCTCGCATGCCTCTGTGGTCAATGGGAGTAGCAAAAGATCAAACCCCACCCCACTCGGCTCAAGCCGAGGAGTTCGAGTTCTTAAGATTTGAAAATCCTAGTGCGGTATTGCACCTGCTAGAAATAACAGTTGAACTGCCATTGGCTCGGGTTTAGCCTTTACTTTGAATTAGACTTAATCTTTAAAGGGGCTTCTTCCTGAATATCAATTACTAATAGATTCCAGACAGATGCATGGATTGAATAGACATGAAGAGATGGCTAGAGGAATATTGCCTATTTCTATTCAAAGAAAGCCCTTTTGTTTTAGCATGTTTAGTGAGCCTATAGATGAAGAACCTACAGAGCCTGTAAACTCCCAATCTAGACATGAAAATAGGCCATTCCGGACCTTTTACTCATGGAACGAGAAGGCCGATGCAACTATCGCCTCTTGGCTTTTCTTTCATATAATCTATTCGACTGCAAGGAAGGTTATACGACTTTTTGACTTTGCAAGAGTAGTTCCATCGGTGGAAGGGAGGGAGAAGGTTTGGAACACCAATTCCTCTCATGAAAAGACTAACTTCCCAGGAAAAGAGATGCTTCCTTCCTCTTACTTCCTTTATTCGATGAGGCTACTCATCTAGTTGTGTATATAAAGAAGAGTTCTTTCTTCATTCAAGGAAGGGTTCCAAACCTTTTATAAAGAAGGGGTATTTCTCTGATTCCTCTTAAGCAATGTTTGGATCTTTGTCTATCTCTTTCTCTTTCAGTTCTTTTCATGGTGGAAAGAAATCAATCCACTCGTCCTTACTAAGATGCCACTAGATCAACTCCAGAAGGAATTCCTTACGAATAAAAAGAGGGAGAGGAGCGAGAGACTTTCCCTGAAACCAAGCAATCCTGAGCTCAATGGAATAAGTCGTTACCATTGAACTTTGACTTTATATATATATTACTATACCTTTTTTCTTTTTTTTTAAACCCAAGTCCGTAGGGTGTTCTGAGAAATATGCAAAAGCATGTAGTGGACCATCTGCTATCGGGACAGCCAGCCCAATCGGCATCAGAGAATGCAAAGACGGTGGTTAAAAGTCCCTGAGTGATGGTTAGGCCAAGCCCAAGAAAACCCTTCATATACTGTAAGATGCCTTTTATAACCTGGAGATATACGGTGGTGAGAGTGAGGTATTGAAGGGCGCCAACAATGCTATGATTTTCTGTTGCATGAGAGAGAGGAGCAACCTCGTTTTCAGAGAGCTTTAAGCCAGACGCAAGGGGTGTGGGACATGGCTTGGAGTCTTGCAAATGAGTTCGAGTAATTCCAAGGTGTATGTACTCTGAGTCAATACTAGAGAAGTTGATGTACGCTTGACTTTGATTCCTAAGAAAGAAATGAAGATCACCAAGATCTTTCATGGCGAAGTGCGTACCTAGTCGCTGAATGAAAGAAGTGGTAGGAGGTGAAAGCCACTCTTTAGTAGGGTTCAACTTTTTCTATTATTTCAAATAATAAAATAATATAAATAAAGAATTTGTTTTTTGTATGCTTCAGCACAAAGGTAGAATGACGCCTAGAGGTAAGGGTTCAACTCATCCAGAAATTGTGCTTAGTCTCGCTACCTCTTTAGTTGCCGCCCCTTAAAAGTAAGTTCTTGCTGCAGACCAATGAACGTGGATTATCCTGTATTGAGCAGCGCGCTAGCATCCTTACACCTTCTACTAGTCTAAGCTACACTAGGACTGATGGTGGAGTTATTCCCGTTTGAATAAAAAAGGTACGAATTAGCTCGGTGTCGGCTCTGCTTGTTGGCGGAGGATGAAAAGATTTGCGCCTTTCTCCCCCTGTGATTATGGCTCAGTCGCCTAGTTTAGTACCAAAGCACCGCGGTTCAATACCCGGGAGTAGAAGAGAGAACTCCTCTTTTTCATAAGTAGTGCCTCTCCTTATCTACTACCGTAACTGTCAGAAATAGCGAATTTGACTTCTTTTCCCCGAGTGACTTTATTTTCTTTTTTGAATTTCCTCAGTTTGGATTCTTTTCTATGGTGGGATATGCATTCCAGTGCGACGTCTCCGGTTTAGACACCGGTGCTTATTAACCTCTCTTCACTTTCTGGCAGGCATGCCTTGCACGTCTCGTATGGTGGCGATTTTGATAATTCTTTTTGATATGCCACTTGGATCTCACTCTCCTGAAGTTCTATCCTAAGTATATACTGGTTCATCACCGACGGGTAATTTCTGATCACGTAAAAAAAAACCTTGTTCTATTTGTCTTTGTTTTCAATTAGTTAGTAAGTAAGTTCTCTTAGTCCCGAAGAGAGAAGAGTTAAACTACTCCTTTATTTTAAAATAAAGGGCTTGGAACCGGATTGTGGTAGGTAGGTGCGCGGATAATATAGGAATTGAGCGCAATTTCCAATGTGAGAGGAATTCACCCTAAGGCCTCATGAGAGGCTTAAAATAAACTGGTTTTTTTCATGACTAAATTTATCATCTCTTTCCTCAAACGAAGGATTCCCCTTAGCTATACTTTCCTATGTTTTTCCTTTCATCAGTATGTTTAGTCCTTATAAATTACCTAAATTGTACGTCAACTGCACCTGAAAGGGATGCCCGAGTCAGGGCTAGTGAGAGGATTGAAGTCCAAACATGGTAGCCGTACTGGAAGGTGTGGCTGGATCACCTCCTTTTCAAGGAGA
>AWOL01S0038952.1:32154-47154 GCA_000715115.1 Nicotiana otophora
AATAGTGGGATGCTCACGCTCTCATTGGACGTGACAGTCAGTTACAGTGGGTAAACTAACGAAGGAAAGAATTTGATTTAATCACAGAATTGAATCAGGTCTCATCCCTTTGATTCCTTGCTCCATACTTCAATGAGAAAGGAAAAGAGCTTTGTTACGTGCTTCTTTGGGTGTGGTTGCAAGATCTCGCTTTTAGTTCAAATATGTGTACTAAGCTTCCTTGTAAAATAGCTCTCTCTCTCTCTCTCTCTGAGAGAGTGATCGGGAAGCATTCACCCCTCCTATATAACCCCTCTCCCTCTTTTCAAGGAGGTGAGTCTTAGAACCTATGTAGTTCTCGGTCCTTTTTTTTAAAGTTCCTGACAGGTGCTTTTGTGGCTCTTCACTCTAGCCCTGAAGTAGTCTGTAAGCCCATTTTAACGTGGACCCTCTGTTATAGAATAGAAAGAAAGTGGTGTAGAGATCCATCCACTATGTACCATGACCAGCGCACTACCCTCCTCGTCCCTCCAGAATAGAACAACCACATATGATTAAGCTCTATCTAGGGCCTCGAAATGGAGCATCCATAAAGAACACGTTTTTCTCTATATTAAGTTGCTTATAGATGAATGAGTTGTTTGGACTTCCCCCCAATAAGAAGTCTAATTTTTTCTATAAAATATTTATTCTATACTCCCCCGCCCACAGGTGGTCGTATGTAGTCCCGAATGAGTCTTCTTCGATAGCTAGTCTAGAAGGGGTCGGGGTCTAGTTTGCCAATTCTATTTAGAATGTCGTTCTACATATTTAAAATTAGGTCTATTTCATGATCGGAAACTAACAAATGCTTCTCCCCCAAGTGGTGCACACGTAACCTCTGCTTGATGACATCCCTCACAGAATAAACATCCGATTCTGGAAGTACTGCCTCCACTGCATTAGGGGGCGCGTTTTGGGGGTTTGGATGGGCAAACTCTTCGTCATTTGACTAACTACCCGGGGCTTCCACTGCTACCCCCGGGTTTTCTTCAGACCCAGACATTCCCCCCCCACGATGCATGAAGCAATAGAGCGACAACCTTTTGAAGTTCATCCATAAAGAGGTATCCCAGCCATTTTCCTACATTTAGTAGAATTAGATAAATGAACAATTATATAGATATATACACCTTGGGTGAGATTTTGTTTAAGAGGGGAAATCGTCGCAACATTCTTTCCATAAAAGAAGAAAAATCAAAACAAGACTTATAAATCGACAAGTATAACCAACACTATCACCACAAACATAGAGCCGATAAAGAGCAAAAATGATATTCATAATATTTGGTAAGATGTTTCTTCATTTGCTCTGCGAGCAGAGCCGTTTACCGAAAAAAGAAGCCACTACCTTACTTAAGTAATTCTGCTTATTCTTATTCTATCTTAGAAGAAGTGGAACTTTTCTTTGCATTTCTTCATCGCTCGCTTATTTTCGCTTTCATGCGGAAGGTTCCCCTGCTTCTCGACCAACTAGTACGAGTGCAAGTGTATTGGGACCCTGCGGTGGTCGAACCTGAGAGGGCAAAGGTAGGGCATCGGGACCCTGCAAGAGCGCCCCTTGTCTCCCGCACAAACTTTCTTGTAAAGGACCCAAGAAAGGCATTACAACTTCCAAGAATTCTTGCATTGTTTATGTTATATATTCTTTTAATCCTCCTCTTCCAGCTCTATTGATCCAAGAACCCGATTCTATAGCTCTATCGGTCATTAACAAATGCATTTTTCAATTTTTGTGATCTTGTACCTTCGTACAATGAACACCAACCCAATCTCGACGAAAAAAATTAAAAGCAAGTGCATCCTTAATGGCCTCCATTCTTGATGTGAACGGACGATTTGTCATTAGAGTTCAAAATTACGAAAAAGATTTTTTTTCTCCTCTCTTTAATAAGCTGTCCAACTACGATGTGTTAAGCATAGTGACCTCAATCTAAATTCTCCAGTCCACATCTTTCTATATATAGATATAGCAATTTAGTCATAGCTTGTTTTTGTCTTGGTGGTCGATGTAAAGAGAAGAACTACAAGAAAGCAAAAGCCTAGTACTGGAAAAGGCAATCAATCTGACAGATGCTTTTCAACTAAGTTGACATGGAAGAACCGCCCCGACCTGGAGGCACCCTCCACCGCCATTACAATGGGAATGCATTTTCCCTAATGGAAATGAGAGGCCTTATCTCTTCACTTGCTGCTTTCAGGGTATTTGGAAATAGATTTAGAAGTTAAAAAAGTCATATATTTTGATCTTATTTTCCCTCTTCACTAGGTTATAGGGCACGATCCCTTATCTATTGGATGTGGGAACCTTATACAAAAATGCTTTCTATGCAATGCTTCCTTCAATACTGGAACTGGACCTTTACGGTCTTAGGCTGACCAGCATTGTATTGATCTAGTTCCAGGTGTTGTCCTATCTTTGGTCATTGCCACCTTACCTGCCCAAGAAGGGCACCCTTGACTCTATACTCATTACTTTATTTCCTTCTGAACCCGAACAACAGCAGTCTCGATTCCTAGAAGTATAGAATATCGAGACCGTTAGATCTCCATACCTTTCGTGAACAATGGAGCCAAGTAGTGAGAGAGACAAGAGGTTTGTATGTTTATTTAAACCTGATCGCCAGAGTCTGGGGCAGAAAAACCATCCCGTTTTCCCAATGAAAGATAAAGTACAAGTTTTAAAGTACCATACCAAAGGGAAGTTATCACATCATTATCAACCCCTTTTTCCTAACCCTCAGGCATAAGCCCAATCTCTCTTCACGGTACCGGGAATAAACGAAATACGACAATAACTAAGTCAAAAAAATTGATTCTTAAATTTATCCTCCTTCAGTTAGGATAGGAACGAAATATGAGATGTTTCTTAAAACTTCCTAGCAGTTAGATCTCACGATGCTTGCAGCTCAACTATATTAATCTCCTCAAGCCATAACATGTAGGGCCTTGTATTCGAATAAAAACATCAATATTTCATCTAAAGTGGCAACTCTGTCCTCGACTACCTCCCGGGTAAGATGAAGAACAACCAGATACTGGAATTGGTGTATAATCAATGGGTGTCGGATGATCAGCCTAGGCTTTTTTTTTTTTTTGCTTCTACGTCTCATGACGGGAGTGCTAGACCCATAAAATGCATTCTTTATTCAACCAATAAGAAAGATTTGCCAATTTATCCATATGCTATTTCATATTCATATGCCCTCTAACTTGATTTTCCTGACTTCCCAGGATTTCCACTACCTAACTAGACTTCTCATTCATTAGAAGTCAGGGTTACGAGTTATCGTGAGTTAAATCCGGCTTATCTACTAAAGGCTGTAACTTTTAAATCAACTCTAAATGAAAGGAAGTGACTTCAGGGTTAGAACATCAGAGCGGAGGCGGGCATAGAATCTATGAGTGTTTGAATTGAATCCCTTGGGACTTGAAACTGAATCTTAGTCTGCAGGAATTAAGACTGGTTTTCCGCTTTCCTACCTTATCTTACCTTATTTGAAGTTGGACGGGATTGCTAAGTCAAATGATTGATCTCCAAACTCTTTACGACTCTCAATCTCAATACTAGCTGGGGTTCAAACAGCCTTGACTCCGAAGGAGAAGATTCTCTAGTATGTATTCCCGGTGTAGAATATAGAGCATTTGAATAGAATCCTTGCCTTTGTTTACCCGGATGGGATTACAACTACGTCATATAAAGAAGAATCCCCAAATATAGAGGAATCCTAGGCTCTGCTCAACTCTCACACTAAGGGCTTCTATTCCAATAAGCCAACATATACATTCTATTTGAGCCTAGCTTCCAAAGCCAACTCATTCTCAGGGACGGGATAACAAGAAAGGATGGGAAAGAATAAAGAGTGCTTGCAAGTCGGAGAGCAGAAAATACTTAGATTCGCCGAATCAATCGCTTGCCGAATCACCAGTCCTCGAAGATACGCTAACTCTCATATCACTAGTTCCTCCCGATAGAAAAAAAGTGAGTAACCTAGAAAGCGAACAAGTCAAGCAAGTGAAATGACCCGTAGGGGTGAATAGCCTTTTTTTATGATCATAAACTCCGCTGATATACTCCCATGGCAAAGCTTACGTTCGCTCTGAGATACTTTCAGCCCCTCTCTATAAAAAAAAGCCCTTTCCTCTTTTCATATATATATGATAATAAAAAAATAGGAAAGGTCTGCTTCAGCCCCGACCGTTCACTACTGTTCCCATGACCATCAACTGGATCTTTCACCGTATCAGTTTGGCCTTCAACTTGCTTTAATGGACAGTTAGCATCCTTAAGGCCATATTTGCCTTTGCCACAATTAAAAGAGATCATATGAAATCTCTCATACTCAATTTTCCACACAGTGCGATTTAAACTTAGATAAAATAAATGAGTCTTAGTAAGATCAACTTCTGCACACAATAAAATAAACTGATCGCCCACAATATTAGAGGTAGTATAATCAATCTTGAGCACCTTTCCAATTTCTTTCCCTTTAGCCGCCGAGCATGATGTCTGTTTTTTTCTTTTTGGTGGCTCTTAAAGTTTGGTTTTTCTCCTTTATTCGTTCATCAAAAACATACTCTACAATCCTTTTTCCCCTGTCATGTCAGCATGAGAAAAAAGTATTATAAAATTGGGGAACCTTCATCCCCCCCCACTGTATAGAATTCTTTTAGTATCCAGCCTGCTCCCTTTGTTCAGTCAGAAGACTTTTCTTTTGAAAAGGACTTGTTAGTCTCGTCCAACAAGAGAGGTAAAGCCTTTCTATTCAAATGAGACGCACTCCCATTATCTTGCGAAGGTCAGCAGCAGGATATGGAGCAGGGATTGAGTAGTATTGGGAGGCAGACTTATATTCCCCAGTAACGAGTTGACGACATTTTCCTTACTCAAACTTGAAAAAGTCCTTTACACCTTCGGCAAAGCGTACCCGAAGACCCAACTTTCGTTTAAAATCCCAGTTTGGACGAGCAAGGTTAGGCTCGATTTTGATTCATACTGAAAAATAGGTGAATAGTTGATAGCAGATGGGGTCAACCTAAAGACAGAGCTTGAATTGGATTTTCCAGTTGGAAATCCATTAGAAAAGTTGTACCTTGACAAGCCCCATGATGCTTCTGGAAGCCATCATCGCAGGGACGAAGAGATTCCCAAGACCATAATTATAGACTCATTCCGCACCAGCCCACTAGCAAAATAAAAGGCAAGGAACTTCTTTGACTAGTATCGTATCGGGAACATGCCTAGAAGAGGATTTCAGAATTCCAGAGGCGCGCAAATAAAGCCATGCTTACTTCATCTTCACTTCATGCTTATACACCTGCTGGACTGTCTATCCTACCTTGCTTTTGATTAGATGGATTATATCATCCAAGAGCTTAAACTAAGAGGCCAATACTTCAAAGAACAAACTTACAGGCCTATTCGTATACCTTACCTCAACTAAAAAAGCTAACGAGAATGTCGATTCCATGCCTTAAGGCTGACTGACACTTCCCTCTTTCCTGGTCTCCATTACCCTTCCTCCAAAAATGTTTTTTCATCGCTCTAAGCTCATCAAGTGGAATAGTTAATTACGTCTAACAATCTTCAGCAGCTTTAAGGTAAAGATGCCATTTGCATGATCCAAGGCATTCCCTATAAAAGGTTGTTGGAAGTCTCGTTCTCGATCACAGAGCAAATTACTTCTATCTTAAGATCTTTAATCTAGCACTTGAGGCGAATCTTACCCATAGCTTTCAGATAATCCCGAGCTTCCTTACCGTTTTTAGGGGTATAACATTTATAGCTGACCCTTGATCTACTTGCACTTGTTGGAGTTTTGCTTCACCAATATATGCTGAAAGGTATAGTGGACGATTATGGTGAAGGTCCCCTAGCAACAAATAAGTCTTCTCGAGAAAATGTGAGGTCTGGCTCATCCGCCTTCATATTTTCTTGTATGCCTCGGTTTTCTTCTTGAGGTACATCATTCACCTTTATCTTGTATACATGGGGTGCATACTTATCGGCTTCTGATAGGGCCTTGACACTTATCGGATGTCAGGTGACAACCTCAACAAGGTAATTCTAGTTGGTACATTAGTTAGTTGTGCTAACAAATCATAATCTAAAGGCTCATCTAAGCCGGGCAATGCTTTCTTCTTCACCCTACAGTTTATCTTCTACTGTATCGGGAAGTTTTCGATGGTAGTCAAGCCCGGAGCGGGTTCTATCTACATCAGTTAGACTGACTAGGGTCGGTGTCTCTCCTTTCAGAATCAGACTTTGAAGCCAATATGGGTATGGCACACTTACCATGTTAGAGGACTGTACAAGTGACATAGGCAAGTAATCTACAAGTGACATAGGGGTTCTTGTAGTGCCCCCGGACAGAGGAACCGTACAAGACTTTTTGACTAAAAGGACTTGTCTGTTCCTGCTATATTTTTGGTTCCCGATTCAATCTTCACCTTTGCTGAATGAAGAAAGAGAGTGAAAGAGAAGATATTAGTGCAATAGGTACAGAGGTACGAGAAACAGTCTTCGTTCGGTTCGGCAGAAGAAAGTTGAGAAAACAAATAGGAAGAGCACTATGCAAGCTTATAATTAAGCAAATATATAAAAGCTATCACCACCTCAAGCAGTAAAATAAAGTCGTTATGGCTATGTTACTAACATAGACAACTATGAATGGTATTCATTGCAGGAGTTATCGCTTTCTAGTTGAAGTTGGTACCGCCCCTTTTCACTTCAGCTTACAAGGAACACCTTCGGGAAGAATCAGTGTTTTTCTCCTCTACAATGCTATCAATGCTTTATTCATGATCTTGAGTAGTCGATCTTTCATTCTTCCTCCCCAGTGGCTTTCGAAAGCTCGACATGAAAGAATAAAGAAAATAGAAAACAATAATACGGGGATATTTAGCTATTTAGCCTTAGAGAAAGGTGACTTGGTAAGATTAATATGGAATAGAGATTGGATGAAGAATTGTTTTTTATTTAGCGGGAATGGCGCCACCTTTTTATTTAGCAACCGCCGCCCCGCTTAATAGGGCACATATCGACCGGTGAAAGTAAAGAGCGGGGTAAGCCATCGACAAAGGAATATAGAACTCTACCCGTATGAGGCCTCGTAGCCAGGGACAACCATAGAATCGGAAGGTTATATAAGAACATCGGTTGAAAGGTCGAGAGGGTACCTAAATATAGCCTTAGAAGCCAGATTAGGAAAGTGTTTCCCGAGTTCGAGCAAAGGGTATGCGACATCCAGGCAAAAAAGGGTTGGGGTCCGATCTGCGCATACATCACTAAAGAAGATAAGAATCTAGATATATAGGGTAACACGTCAAAGGCCCGTGTTATGGAAGTAGCATGAGCTTATGAGGGAATAGAAAAGGGATGGACGGAGGAGTACGAATTTGAGGAAATAAAAGTAAAGTATGTGGCAATTGATTGTATAGCGGCTTAATTTCTAGGGCAGCGACCCATAAAAACAAAGGAGTTTTTCATAATAGGCGAGCCCAGTACCCAAAAACCTTGCTTTTTAATTTACTTGAAAAAGTAGTAAATATCTATTATGCGAGCTCCAAAAAGAATGACTTCACCGGGGAACACGATTACCATGACATATGACTCTTCGATGAGTTTCACTAGCCACAGTAGGAGAGTAGTGGGTATGCTTCCTACACTGAGATGGGGACCGCCTATGCCAATACATTACTAAAAGTACTCCATGGGCAGGAAGTCCTACTGGATTCAAAGTATGAAAGAATATTTATGAAGAAAAAGAATGTTCCAGTTGTTATGATAGCGAATGAACTACAAGAGTGCGTTGCTGCGAATGGGCCTTTCCACGAGAGATTCATGGTCTTACACTTCCGCGAAAGGGTAAATTATCTCCAAGAAGAGAAGTTGGTAGCCACTTTATGGGGCTGCATACAACGAAGAATAGAGAGAATTAACCTAGAGAAAGGAAGTAATCCCCAAGTGAAGATGAAATGCAATAATGATGTCCTTAAGAAATAACATAAAAAAGGAAGTGAGGACTGAACAAATCATCAACCTAGAGGAACAGATGCTTAGCTAGTTCTCATTCCTCGAACATTCTGTTCACCTGCCCATGCTTTAAGATTGAAGTTTTCACCATAAATCTATATAAAAAAAGAACGTTGTAGCGAGATCGCATAGGTCCAACATAATCCTCCTAACAGGCAGCCAAAGATGGGCGAGGATAAATTATTTAGCTAACGAAGTTGATGTTGAAGTAGAAAGAAGGCTTATAAATAGGAACGGAGTCGGGGAATTCTAACTCTTAACTTGCTCCTGTGACTTCCTTTTCATTTGGTAGGGCATGCCAATGAGATCTCATGAGAGCTTTGAATCAATAAGCTCATAATCTAGGGTTTAATTAGCTCCAACTTCAGGGGGAGGGAATTCACCCCAAAGCGGATTTTGTTCGCTCTACTCCTATTGATTCTGTTGTTCTAGACAAAAAGATGAGAGCTTTTCAAGATATCCAGTTAGACCCCCGGGTAAAAGAGATCTATCCATTTAAGCCACCCTTTCCATTACTGATCTAGTTGCTTTTGCTATCTAACCCGCCACTTTATTATATGATCTTTTATTTAGTTCAAAAAGTCAATTGTTTTCTTTTTCTTAGGCCGACTTCATATATTCTATTACTTATAGATATAGTCATGACAATCTTCTCGGTAAAGAAGAACTCTTTCACACGATCTTATGAGAGCCTAGTTCTACAAGCGCCTTATCACGAGCCTTTACTTGATGAAAGGTGGCCTGTAAGATGCGCTACACTGACAAGGCAAGGAGAAAGCAGCCTAATCGGAATAGCTACAAACCAAAGCAGCCCTCCATATCGCATATAGAAATGGTTGACAGGCATACCTATTCATGATATCGAATAGGAATGGTTATTATTAGGGGATACAGATATGCCATGCTAGGATGACCTACCGATCTTGCTTATCGCCTACTAATCTTACTCAAAAAGAGTCAATGGGAGTAGACACATCAATAGCAGCAGACGGAGAGGAAGAAATCCTTGCTCTTCGGGCTATGATGCTGACTTTGCCGTGGAAAGAGTAATTAGAGGAAAGCCTTGACCTTCCCTTGTTCTACCCTTCAAACTCGGAGATTGAAAGAAGATCACTCTATGAAGCGACAGAGGCAAAATCTCTATATGTTGATAGATACCTGAGAGGCTGAGTCCTTGGGGGAGAGAGAAAGGAGGCATTACTCCTAGAAAACATGCAACCAACCTTTCTTCCTGCTTCTTCCCTGAGAAGAGAAGGTAGGGGATCTGTTTCCGCATACGTTCTATATTAGTATTCATTGTTAAAATCTCCCGGTAGAATCGAATGGTAACTGAATCATTCCAATTGTTCTGATCAAGTCCTACATGGAGTCTTTGTCGAATGAGTTTGCATTCCTCAATCCAATCTTTAAACTTCCGACATCTAGAATAACTCGCTAGAGCACCCCTCCATTCACCTTTCATTCCCATATGCATCGGCTTTTTCAAAAGCGACATATCTAGGTTCTCCCAACCCAACAGGTTCCCTTTCTTCTAAAATTGAATTGCCAAAAGTCGAATCAAAGGCTTGACGGGAGAGCTTCTCTTAGCCCTATAGTCTTTATCTGTCCAAATATTTCTAAATCAATTTTTCAAGAACTGAACTGAAAGAGACTCTACAAATAAAGCTTTCCGACTCATCCATGAGAAGATTGTATTCTTTGGATTCTTGGGGCCTAACAATCCAGGACAGCCTATACCAAAGGAGAAAAATTAATATCCTGCCGATTTCAAGGGCTTGCGTTGCTCGAATGTTATTGCCCTTGTCCCCATGCCAGCTTGCTCTCTCATCCCTCCATCCTTTGCTTATACCTAGGATTCCCATTTGGTTCGGCTATAGTTTCATAGATCTACATGGGAATCTTTGTAATATTGGTCATGTAGTTACAGCCAATCAAATAGAGATCGATTGGCCTACCAGAGAGATGACATTAGAAGACTGACACCCACAGCCCCAACAAAGCTGGATGACATACGATCAAAAGTTCAGGATGATGTGATCCAAGTCAACCTAGAGGAAAAGCGGTTCCTTGAGTTTGTCCATCGAGTCAGTAGCACTCTTGCAAAGCATAGAAAGCAGACAGATGCCATCAAATCAAATGTGAACAAATTCCTAAAATCCACTCGTAGAGTCCGAGAATCCAAGCGGTGGCAAGTCAGCTAACGAACCAAGGGGCAAAGAAAGGGTCAAAAGTAAGTTTCGTCCCTATAGTCATTCCTCTCTCTGGCAGCAACCCGGTCTCCAGCCGATGGTACTTTTTAAATGAGAAGGCCATGTCATCAAACGCACTTGACCACTGCGATCGATCTGATAAACCAAAGCATCTTGGACAACCGACTAACCATTGAAAATGGAACAAATAGGGGAGATTGAATGCTTATCTCTTGTCTTTCAACCCTTTCTCTTGACTCGGCTTTTCCTTCCACCTTATTAAGCTTTGGACTTCCACCTTCACTAACCCGTGGGATGGTACTGACCTTCTCTTTTGTTTGTAATTGGACTTGCCCAAAACAAAGGAACCTTTGCCTGAGAACCCTTTAGATTAGGGAGATCCAAATAAGATCTTGTTGCATATGCATAGGAAACCACCACATGCAGTGTGAGAAAATCCCACTTGACTTCGAAATGACAACCTCCCTTAGCTTAGAACTTTATGACCTTTTTCGTCTTTTCACTGCCATTCATCGGATAAACTACGTCACCTAAATCAACAAAAATGAGGAAGGCATTTCTCATTCTTGCTAGCCTGGGGTCCACAACAGATTTTATCTGGGATGGCGAGAATTCTTTAGTAAAGTCATGACTTATGCCAACTAGGGACGGGAGGTTTTTCTACTACTATTACAACTCGTACAACCTTGAGAAATCGAGACTAGTGTAATAAGTTACAAGCCTAGTGCTACTCCTCCATAGAAGACTTGCTAGAACAGCTACCACCTATTCTCTTGACTTTCCTTTGCCAAATAAATCCCACGTATGAAGCTCTCGGATTACGTACAAATCAATTAAACAAACCAAACCAAAGGCTTTTTTCAAAAGCATGAGTAGACGCAGAAAGAGATCCTATTCCTTAAGGCCTTTGTTATCGCTTTAGACTTCCCTATTTCGCATAGGAAGCCCATCTTCAAAGCTACTTTCTAAACATGCTCTAGCTCTAGGACTTTGTAAAATCTCTCTTCTTTATTGTACGATGCGAGGCATCCAAATCTGCATTCCCATCCTCTTCTGAATCCGATGAGACATCCGTCTCAATCGAACCAAACTCTCGAACCCGTCCAGAAGTTAAGGATGCAACTTACGATTTAATTAGTTAAACAACAGGTTTATCCATAAAGATTCCGGTTAAAGAGAGTTATAACATGGGGGCGATGACATATAATTACGTTAAAAGGGGGTGCCCTCCCTGAAACTTCTTCAGTCATAGTTTTTTGCTTGATACACTAACTAATTACTAAATAGAATTGCCAGATCAAACATCAATTGTTCCTTATGATTCTAGGGGTTTAGGATAGGAATAGGACTAAGCTCAACTCAAAGATGCTAAATAAGTGCATTCATTAGAATTTCAATGCGCATCGAGCGAGTAGTTAGTTCAGGTCTTTTTGTATTAGAGATCTCGTTCCAACACTTTTTCTGTGAAGGCTCTCTTTTATTTTCAGGATGGAACCTTTGTTTAGGACCACAGGACAGGATAGGGTCCCGCTGAATTATACCTACCTGGTAAACCCCTCCACCGCGGTCGTTTTCTACCTCTCGAACACATAGATTCCAAGCTCCTTTTCATTACGAATTTAGGACTCCTAGTTCTAAATTTAATCATGGAGAAAGGTGAGTGGGCTAGGATTAGGCTATTGGATTGAGCAAGGTTAGGAAGGTAAGCAAGGCGACGTGCATGCACTAGGTACCGCCGAAACGAATAGCTAACATAGTTATCTCGGTGATTTTCCCCGAAGAGTTTAGGGCAGAGTCTGATTATGCTCGACCAACAATTCACACCAAATATTGTACTTCACAAAATATAGAAAACAAAGAACCAAATCCTAAGACTAGGGTGCCCACTTTCCAGAAATAGGAAGAGGTGGCTTATGCCGGTGAAAGAAGCAATAAAAGAAAAGTCTGATTCCTGATCCAAAACAGGTTTTTTGAATAAAGTTAGAAAGAAGTTCTATTGCTCTGGAAGGAAGTCGGTAGGTGGGCTTAGATAATAAATATAGGAATTTCATCTCTATATAAATCCTTCAATAAAGCAAGAGACGACGATAAAAAAACTGACTTTTCCACTTATTGGAAGAAAGGTCGTCAAACTGAGCGTCTGAATAAAAGGACTCAGTCCCCGTGAACGGCCTAATGTCCATCGCCTCTAGCCGATGCGCACTATAATGAGTTCAAATGCTTTCCTTTCCCCATACCTCCTACCCTCTGAACTTCTTGGATTGAGCTTGTCCAAAGTGTTTCCGGCAAAGCTAGGAATGCGCGTCAAACCTTTCGACGCCGTGTTAACCACTTAAAAAGGACGATTTATTCTATTCCCTCAGTTATATTGACTAAGACCTAGAGGATATCCCAAAGTGGGAATTCGGGATCATCCCTCCCTTCACGGTTGCAGTCCTCTTAGCCATAGGGCTGTCTTGCTCACCTGTAACCCAGCAAATAGAGTACATAACATAGTCCAGTGATTGGTGACTTACCCATTCAGTGACTTTGGCACTGGACGTTCCCAAAATGGGGACTATCGGGTAAATTCAATATAATAGACGCCTATTGTCATTCCAGTCTTCCTTCTCCTTTTAGGGCTTATCCGAAAGAGAAATCAGTACTTCTTTGGTTGTGAATATAGTGTTTTGATCTAAGATTTCAATTCTCCCGTGTTTCAGCAGTAACATATTCTTCCATGGAGCTAAGGTCCAAAATATGGAAGAAACAAGTGTTTTCACGACTCTACCACCCAGTTAATTCTGTTCCACTTAATCCCTCTTCCATGGCCACATAACTTTCCAACTAAGTAATGGGCAATCTTTCTCCTGTTACATGAATCCAAATTTCATTTCATCTGGGAAAAACCATCTTTTCCTTAATAATGTTTTTGTCATTTGATCTAATAGAAGTCTGTTAAACAGGAACAGTTTGATAAATACTAATAACTCTCAGATAGAGTATTATAATGGAAAGATCCGTTAGATAATGAACTTTTGGTTCTAAGCCATCTCAGATGATTAATCAACAATTCGAAGTGCTTTTCTTGTGTATTCTTGATAAACCAGCATTTATATATAGATGTAGGAGGGTGTGTTTGGGAAGTAAAAAACCCCTTTGACATCTCTTAATTTGCAAATAATTCTCGATGTGAAAACACAAAGCTAGGGGGCTGATCTTTGAAAAGGAAAAAGAGTGGATCTGCAGGGTCACAAATAAATTGGCTAATTCGAAAAAGGACTTGTTCTTTGGAAGACCTATCTCGTGTCTGGTACTGCATGGTTCCACTCTGCAGAAACTCCAAATCATTCTCTTAAAGTTCATCCACTTCATCATAAATGATCTGCTTGCCCAGAAATCACCTGGACCAATAGGGAAATCCCAATTCATTGGGCCTTTCGATACAATCAAATAGAAAGCCCCGAGGGCGCCATATTCCAGGAGCCCAAACTATGTGATTGAATAAATCCTCCCGCGGGTCAAGGGATCCTTCTCCCTCCCTTTCTTCAAACGTAGATTCATATTTTCATAGAGAAATCTCTGATGAAGAATAGAACAAGAGCCGTTTTGCATCATATTTAAGGGATTCCTCGGTTCGGGCCGAAGAAGCAATGTCACTCGATCATTATGAAACTGACTGCAATCTTGTTTTGTTCGTGATGATCCCACCAGAGTGCCTTCTACTTCTAATATGCCATGAACTAGATCAGAACCATTCTCAATGAGTCTATAAGAAGTGGTTCCATTTTTTTCATCGGGACGGATAAAGACCAAAGATATTCAGCGGCCGATCCGGCAGAATAACTCAAAAGATAAAGAAGTATTGTTAATTTCTTCATGCTCTTTCCAAGATCCAAGTACCATTTGTACAAATAAGAATCCCCTTCATTACATGATTTCTTCTTCATATACATAGATATAGGATTTATGGGGCTATTACTTAGATGTACATTTTGTGCTACCGCCCTTCCTATCTGATAGAAAAGGATCCCATGATCCTGAACCGATCTTACCTGGGATCGCAAATCCCAAGTTAATCTATGAAGAGCAGATCTAATTGTATTAGTGTCTATAATTGATTTCTTCTGTGTAATACTAATCGATAGGACCTCATTGGTAAGTGCTACAAGATCTCGTGCATTAGAACCCATGGTTATGGACCCCAAACCATTAGTATGGAACATTTGCTTTTCTAAGTGAAATCCCCTAGTATATGAAAGAGTGACAAAGTGCTTTCGTTGTTGTGGAAGAAGAAGCCTACGTATCTTAATGCACGTATTTAATTTGTTCAGAGTTATTAGAGCAGGATCCACTTTTTGGGGAATATGAGTCAAAGCAATAACAAGAATATTTCTAGTAGAACATCTTTCACAATCCCTGGAGAGATGGTTCACTAATAGACCGAGGGCTAAGTCATTCGACTCATTCACATCCAGATCATGAATGTTTGGAATCCATATTATGCAAGGAGACATTGCTTTTGCTAATTCGAATTGAAGGGTGATATAAAATCGGTCTATTTCCGGCATCATATCCATAGTTAGCCCATTCATCCTAGTTAGCAGTTCCAGCTCCGTATCAAGGTCACGGTCGATATCGTCACTAGCATCAAGATTGTCACTATCATCAATATCGTCACTATCATCAATATCGATCTCATCAAGAAGAAAACCTTTAGGCTTGTTATCCAGGAACTTGTTCAGAAATACCGTAATG